>CATIWR010059807.1:0-31745 GCA_949677035.1 Omphalea diandra
CAAAACATATAAATGAAAATTTTTCATGTTTTACTGATTACCAAGTTCAGTCTATAAGGTCACCAAAACAAAGGACCAATCTCGGGGCAAGTAGGTTCATAACATATTGACAATTGGTCATGATGAATGGACTATATCTCAACAACCATGCTGGATTTGGAAATTAAATTTCACAGGAATGTAGATCAAACATAAATATACAACTTTCACGTTTGGACCATGGCCAAATTCTGAGTCTATGGTCATCAAATTATTGGAAAACCGAATTAAAAGAAAGGTGGTGTGTCATCTAGTTATAGAGTCAGTCCCAATCAACGAGCCATATCTCTTTCCACATGAAAAATTAATAAAAATTGCTTAACAAGTATTTAGAAGGAATATAACCCTACAAGTTTCATGTTTTGCATTCTGTCAAAACCAGAATATAAAGTCATCAAAATATAACAAAACAGAAGACTGAGATCATCTCGGTTCATTTTTTAACCAGTTCTGATAAAGGAGCCATATCTCTTCACACACACATAATCAAGTAAAACTGTTTCATATGCATTTATATGAGACATAAGGCTAAAAATTTCATTTTTTGCACTTTCCCCAGTTCCTCTTCTAGGTTTATGAAATCGTGGGTGAAAAATTCTGCTCTCACAGTAAAATTAACAAAATCAGCTCTTGTTCTCCTGGATTACAACTTCCATCCAAGAGCTCTACCCCAATTACTCCATAATTCTCACTAACCATGCATGAGTAACATGTCATGAGAGGTTAATTTCAGTTGAGAATAAGATAAATTACTTACCTATTGTCCCAAAATTGGAAAACCTTAGGCAGCCCACACTTCTTCCTCTTCTTCTTCTTCTTCTTCATTTATTCCTTTCTTTCTTTCTTCCTTAGCTCTCTCTCTCTCTCTCTTTCATCTGGTGTATTTTGACCTTATCTCCTCTCTTACTAGTCCATAATGGTAGATAATTATAATTTGTATTCTTACCCTAATAGGACAAAAGATTGGTGGCTTTTTCCTATTAGTTGAAAGTTAAACAGTTTTGCTTTTAGTCCTTTTTCTTCATTCCTTCATCACCTTCGTCCATTCTCTAATTTCTAGATGCTCTTTACACTTTTAGATGAGCTCTCAAACACCATTATTTATGATGCTATAATAAGCACACAACATGAAATAATTTGTCATATAACTATGCACACACTGCATATATGTTCAAGCATCCCAAATGCAAGGTGCAATTGTCATTGTCGTGTTTTTACAATTCACATGTCTAAATGATTATTTATCCTATGCATATGTTCATGTGAGATTTTGTATCATTTTATATAGTGCATATGCTCATATGAGATTTCATATCACATGTGCAATGAAGATATTCATGTGATAATGCCAATGAATAGGGATAGGGATGTTACAATTTATACCCTATACCAACCAAAGAGACGTTCGACTTTAAATATCAATAAAACTTCAAGACATGCTAGGCAAATTATGCATTAATTTCATGTCAGTCTGGAGTTGTGGTTGCTACTGGTCAATTGCAGTCGCAAAATCTAAATTTCCATATGAAAAGCAAAAATTGCATTGAAAAAATCTATTTGTGTCTAATGGCTAGTCGACGTTGTAGCTTCTGATTAGTCCATTAGGAAAATATAGCCATTATGTTCTAGCTGGCCACAAAAGTCACGATCGTAGTTCTTCATTGTACAGGACACGATTGAGAATGTGAATCCTTTTGTTTGAAAGACAATCTTCTTCTTTTGGAATAGTGGTTGCTACCCAAAATGTTGCTCTCATGATTTTTGTTCTCCAATGGTTACCTGGGATACTTGGTATGTTATGACTGCGGACTGGCTTCCTTCTTTAATCACTTTGAATGGCGCGGTTGAGATTGAGGTGTAACCCACATCGTGAATTTGTCTGTGACTTTTGGCACTCCCATCTTTGGATGAGTCGTGACAGCGATGATGCCCATGAATCCTTCTTGCTGAGTTTCACCCTTTCCCTCAAATAGGTAATGGTTAGGAATTACAAACTACTAATCGCGAATTTGAATGAACTTTGCCTACTTGAGGATTATGTAATCCTTCAAACTTTCAATGGAAATCTAACTCAAATTTTGCAGAACAACACTTAGTTGGAAACATTAGATATGATCAATGTCCTTTGTCAAGATTAAAAGAGGTCTAAGACTTAGGATTACCCATCCTAGTCCAATTGAATGCATAAAATATAAAGTTGTAGCCTTATGCCCCATCTAAATTCATATAAAATAGTTTTGCTTTATTTTGTGTGTGTGAGGAGATATGGCTCCTTCATTATGGTTGGTTCATAACCAACTTAAATCTCCTCAGTCTGGCTGATTTCTTATATTTTGATGTTCTTATGTTCTGATTTAGACAATCAGCAAAACATGCAGTTTGTAGGGTTATATGATCTATAAATACCTTTAAAGTAGTTTTACTTGATTTTTTATGTGGAAAGAAATATGACTCATTGATTGTACTGACCCTGAACCCGAAGAAACCTCATCAGTCTTCTAATTATGTTTTCTAAGAATTTGATGACCATAGAATCGAAATTTGGTGATGTGTTAACTTGAAAGTTATATATTTATGTATTATCTACATGCTTGTAAAATATTTTTGCCAATTTTATCATGGTTGATGAGATATTTTCCCTTCATCTTGATTGATTGCCAACATGTTGAAAACCTGCTCACATTGGGATTGGTAATTTGTTTTGGTTACTTTATAGACTAAATTAGAAAATGAGTAAAACATGAAAGTTGTTCCTTTATATGTTTTTTTTAACTTCTAGTAAATATATTTTGAAATTAGATTTGTACAATTTGAGATATATTAGGAAATTAAGAGCTACTCATACTAAGATGACATCGAAATAAGGCAAAATTCAAAAATTCACCACATTTTCTATATGTCTTATATTGACCTAAAATTTGACTTTGTTATATCATTATATGTCTAGTTTATTTATAAAAAAAACAATCAAGTCATTTGGATAACTATAAATAGAGTTATTATAATGAGAGTGTAGCAAGATCAGACTGCCATATAAGGAAAATATGCATAAACACTAGGTCCACTTGCATGGATCATGCCATAGTTGCATAATAAGCATCCATAATCATTTTAACATACTTATAAGCATGTATGTATCAAATGTTAGGATCTCAACATTTTGAGGAAGCCCTAAAGAGAGAACCAAACCTAGCATAAAGGTTGGTCACATCAAAAGGTAAGTAAAAACCATAATTGGATTCTAATGTGTATGTGTGATAATTTTATGTTATGATTATGTTTTATTACATGTAAATGTGATTGAATTATGACATTTTACATGTAAATACATGTGTGATAATTTTATGTTATGATTATGTTATATTACATGTATATGTGATTGAATTATTACATTTTACATGTGAATACATGTCAAGCAATAATTTTATGCTTTAAATGATTACTTGATACACCATTATGATTGAACACTTGCATTGGAACTAAAAGTATTTGGTTTGTCAAACACTTGCAAAACATTTGGAAAATGGACCTATATGTCTTATTGGTAGATGCTATTGAACAAATGATTCACTTGTTATATACGAGCCCACAAAATCAAATGTCACTTAAATCGCATGAATTCCTTAGAGCAACTTTTGCCTTGTAAGGTTACGACAAAAATCAATCTATTGCATTTGCACTTGCATAGTAAATTTTTATGTGTAATGTATCCTGATGATATTTGATTATTGGATATAACATAGGAATCTGATTATTATTTTTATTCATTGAGTCATGACTCACCAAATCACAATTATGTTTTTCAAATACTACAACATAGGGTTTTGATACTTTAGTGCATAGAGTTTTGCATAGAGACACATAGACCACAGGTCGTTTGCTGAATTCTAACTCTCTCTCTTTATTTGTGTCATGTACATATATGAACTAGTTTATGGTCACTAGTCTTGAACATTAGTTAACATATATGTAAATGAAATATGTGTTGGATTGTGTATGTATAAAGAATCAACCTTCAATGGCCATTTTTATTTATAAATCATGACATTCATGTCCAAAAATATATATGCATAAAGCTTTATTCATCATACATACACAATCCAACATGTATTTAATGTATATATATGCTAACTAATGTTCAAGGCTAGTCAGCCTAAATTGGTTCCTATATAGTTATATGCATATGACACAAGGAGAGAAAGAGTTGGAATTCAGCCGACGACCTGTGGTCCATGTATCTCTATGCAAAACTTTATGCACCAAATTATTCAAACCCTATGCTTCAGTATCTAAAAAACATAATTGCAATTTGGAGAGTTATGACTCCATGAATAAAAATAATAATCAAATTCTTATGGCACAACTAACAATCAAATATCATCAGGATACATTACAAGTATAACAATTGATTATGCAAGTGCAAGTGTAAAAAATTGATTTTGTCGTGATCTTATAAGGCAAACACTATTTCAGAGAATTCATGTGATTCAAGTGACAATTGATTTTGCTAGCTTGTATATAAAAAGTGAATCATTTGATTAATAACATGTGCCAATAGGACATATTGGTCCTGTTTCTAAGTGATTTGTAAGTGTTTGATAAGTATATCACAACATCATTTTAGTTCCATACATAAGTCTTCATTCATAATGGTATGCAAAGAAATCATTAAGAGCATATAATTCTCACTTGACTTGTATTCATATGTAAAAGGTAACAATTCAATCACATATGCATGTAATATAACATAATTACATTATAAAATTATCACACATGCATATTAGAATCTAATTATGGTTTTTGCTCACCTTTTGATGTGACTAACCTTTACGGCAAGTTTGGTTCTCTCTCTAGGGCTTCCTCAAAGTGTTGAGATCCTAAAATTTGATACATACATGGTTATAAGTATGTCAAAAAATGATTATGAATGCTTGGTATGCAGCTATGGCATGATCCATACAAGTGGACCTAGTGTTATGCATATTTTCCTTATATGGCAACCTAATCTTGCTACACTCTCATAGCAATAACTCTAATATACTTATCCAAATGACCTAACTATTTTTTTCAAATAAACAAGACACATATTGATACAACATAATCAAATTTTAGGCAAATATAAGATATATAAAAAATGTAGTGAATTTTTGAATTTTGTCGTGTTTTAATGTCATCTCAATCTAAGTAGGTCTTATATTCTTATGTATATCTCCAATTGTAGAAATCCAATCGCAAAATTGATCTACCAAACGTTACAAAACACATAAAAGAACATTTTTCATGTTTTACTTATTATCTAATTCAATCTATAAAGTCACCAAAACAAATGACCAATCTTAGGGTGAGCAGGGTTGCAACATGTTGACAATCAGTCATAATGAATGGGCCATATCTCAACAACCTTATTAAATTTGGCAAAAAAAAATTACAAGAATGCATATAAGGCTTAAGTAGACAACTTCAAGTTTAACACATCACAAATTCTGATTCTATGGCCTTTAAATTCTTAGAAAATATAATTATAAGGCTGATGAAGTTTATCGAGTTATGGGTCAAATTCAATCAATGAGCCATATTTCTTTCCACACAACAAATCAAGTAAGATTGCTCTATAGGTATTTAGAAAGGATATAACCCTATAAATTTCATGTTTTGCACTTTATCTAAATTAGAACATAAGGTCATCAAAATATAAGAAAATAGAAAGATTGACGTGATTTTGGTTGGTTAAGAACCAACCCTAATGAAGGATTCATATCTCCTCACACACACCCAAATTAAGCAAAAAGGTTTTACATGAATCTATATGGGGCATAAAGCTATAACTTGCATATTTTTCACTTTCCCTAATTTCGCTTTTAGGGTTATGAAATTATGAGTACAAAATTCTGCTCTAACAACAAAACCAACACAATCAACTATTATTTCTCTTGAATTTCAACTCTTTTAGGGTTACGAAATCGTGAATACAAAATTTTGCTCCAACGACAAAATCAACGCAATCAGCTATTGTTTCTCTTAAATTTCAACTTCCATACATGAGTTATAGCTCAAATAATCCATAAATCTTACTAACCATGCATGATTAACATGTCAAGAGGAAGTAATTTCATGTGGGAAGAAGATAAATTAACTTACCTATTTTCCCAAAATTAGAAAAGCTTAGGATTCCTTCCCATGTATCTCACTCTTCTCCCTCTCCTTCTGATTCTTATTCTTTTTCTTCTTTGTTTCTTTATTTCTTCCTTAACTTTTTCTTTCTTTTGCTACCCCTCATATTTATCCTCTCTGTCCTGATCCTAAATGATGAAAATTTTCACTTGTAAACCTATTGTAACAAGACAAAATCATGGTGTCTCATTTCCATTAGTTGAAATATCACTTTTTCTCTTTTAGTCCCTCTTATTCACTCTTTCATCACCTCCTTCCATCTCCTAATCCCTATATGCTCCTTATACTTTTAAATAAGCTTAAAAACACCATTATTTATAATGTTATAACATGCACACAACATAAGATAATTTGACATGCAACTCTACAAACATTACATATATGTTCAAGTGTCCTAAATGCAATGGTGCAAGTGTCATTATTGTGCTTATTCAATTCACATTTCTAAATAATTATTTATCCAATCCTTATTCTCATGTAGGATTGCAAATCATTTATGAAATAAATAGGTTCATGTGGGAATGCCAATGAATATGGATAGGGATGCTACTTTTCTTCCCCTCTTTTGAAGAATTTCGTCCTCAAAATTGAATACCAGTAAACAAATTTAGATATTTTAATTTAATGTTCTCTTTAGTTTATGATTTATCATGTTCTTGTGAGTGGTTTCTCCATAACACCTTCACCAAAGGGATTTCTCAATTTCATAACTTTTTTGTCTTATCACTAATGATTTTCATTAGTTCTTCAATGCAACTTACATCATTTGCAATTTTTATTGCTAGATCCTTAAGTATATATGTAGGATCAAATCAACACTTTTTAAGAATACTCACATGGAATACATCATGAATCTATGCCACCTCTGGTGGTAGTGCTAGCCTGTAAGCTAATGGATGGATTCTTTCTAAGATCTCATATGGTCTTATGGATCGATTTTTTTTGCCTTGTCCTCATTTGTATATGACTTCCCTAAGGTATTGAGAGTCTCCACAATGTCAATGAATATATTGTACATCTCTATAATAGTTTTACCAAATTGGTATATAAATGTTTCATACATATATGTGTGCATTTGTAACTTTTTCTTTTTTGCTTCACTAGTTCATTCATGTTGAATTTACGATGTGTCCCATTTCTTGTTGGTTGATGTATGCATTTGCAACTTAGCACACTAAGACTTGTAGATTGCATGAAAAAAACATGCATTGCTCTTATATTCTTTAAGTTTGCCTTCTTTTCTTTAGTAGTCCACTCACTTTTTAGCTTTAGTACAAGAACATCTCCCATTTGCTTTGTTGAAACCTTTGTTCCTTCCTCAACAATGTCCCATAAGTCAATGGTTTCACTATCAAGGAAGATCTCCATATAATTCTTCTAGTAACCATATGCACTCCCTTAAAGAATGGAAGCTTATTGATGGATAGTCATTATTTATGACTTGCCATGATCTTTTCTCTAAGCACTTAAGCTTTCATCAAAAGACTTGTTCTAATACAAATTATTATCCTTTGGTGCCCAATAAGGGTGGAGGTTGAATAAGGCAATGGCAAGAATAAAAAATTAAAACTTAATGTGGAAATGAATGAAGTATCAACATGTAAGATTTATAGAGGTTTAGCAAGACTAACTTGTCCCATCCTCTAGTATTTCCACTAAAGCCTTTACTATATTTGATAGCTTATGGTGCTATCAATCAACCTTTACAAAGGTAAGTTTTAGGCACTACCAAGCCTTTACAAATGAAATATTCTCAGGCTTTATTAACATTTTATAAATAGTTCACAAATAGTACTTAACCTTAACCCAAAGTAATTTCCAAGTACTAACCTTAAACATTTCACAAGATATAATTTTTAGGGTTTCCTCAAACTAAATAGATAAATTTAAAAAGAAGGAAAACTTTTTTTTCTAAAGCAATAATGACACTTTAAATATTCTCACAAGGTATGCTTGATGAGGTAGAGAATGTGAAGAGAATTACTTAAAAGTTTATTATTCAAACTTCATTTTGAAGATAACTTTTGCAAGCTTTGAATAATGAACTTCTCTTGGTTGCTACATCACTCTTTCACATTTTTTATTGATAATAGTTTTCATAATAAAATACTCACTTAATGGAACAATTCTTTGCTTATTTATGTTGAGAATGGGTCCTTTTATAAAATGAATAAAAAACTAGCCACTAGAATAATAAATGTACTTCATACTGTAGTTATAGGCTATTAACACCCATTGAGTAATCTCTATGCCCATTGCTAAGGCATTAAACATCATTGATTTCAAGCAAATGGGCAGTTGTCAAATGGATTATGCCTTTAACAGTCACTGGCTTTATCGAAATGCTTGTTGGGACTAGCTTTTAGAGAGAAGTTGACTCAAGGCTCCTCCATTGACTTTTACATTTATTTTATTAATTATTTTGAATAGCCATTTGATAAAAATAATGGTAAATATTTTTAAACTTTAATGCCCATTGGAAGAACATCAATGCCTATTGTTGATTCCTATAGACTATGAATTTGGTGCTCTATTTTACATGATATACATAAATACATCAATGACTATTTGAGGGTTCACAATGCTTGTTGGCATCACCTTTAATGCCTATTGAGATATAAATGTCCCTTGTTAAGGAGTCCAAAGCTCATAACTGAAACTATAGAATTTTTACAACTCCTATTGGTGAACTTCCACTAGTTATTAAATGTGTTCAATGCTTGTTGAGATATTAAATGTGCCTTATTATGGGTTTATAGCCTTTGTATAATCTATAAACCTTTTTTAATGACTATTGTTAAGGACCAATGCTAGTTTTTAGCTATATAGAGTTTTGCTTAATCTAAGGCACTTTGTCTAATACCTATTATGAAAGTACAATGCCTATTGTGAGGGCCAAGATCAACATCTATTGTAAATATGAAATGACCGTTACGAGGTTCAATATGCATAGCTATGTTTGAGCTATTTTCTAATGCTTGTTGGAAAAATGCATAATGTTTGTTGAGAGGTCCAAAAAGTTATACTATAGTTGGAGTGTTTCTCCAAGACTTGTTGTGATATCTCAATGCCTGTTTGAGGTAGACATTACATGTTGGTTTGTTAAACTAAGTTTGCCTTTATCTTTACTCTCTAATACTTTGGGTTTTCAAATGTAATTCCTTCTCCAATCATCATAGTCTATAGAGTTGGTGTACCTATAAGTTCTAGCACATATAAGATAGACAAAAGTGTAGCTCTTTGATTTTTTTGTAATAATCAAAGCAAGACTTTGAACCTTAAGGCACAACATTTTGTACTTAATAATTGAATTTTTGTACTAACTCTTCTAAAACCATAGCAAGCTTATAAGAATCAATTGAGAATAGTAAAAGAGTGAAAGAAAAAAAAGTTAGTGAGGAAGAGGAAAAGAAAAAAAGTATGCAAACGAGATTAAAAAAAAAGTAAGGACGAAAGAAAAACTGAAAATAAAGAAAGTGAACAAAAGAAAGAAAATAGTAAAAGTGAGGAAGAGATAAAATTTGAAAAGAAAAATGTGCAAAAAAGAAAGAACAGTAAGAAAATATATTAATTGCAAAAAAAAAAAAAAGTCAAGTTAAAAGTGTTTTGATTACTAGGCAACAAATATTTGTACTTATGTACAAGGATGTTTACCTTTCCATTAATGACCTTAACCCCTCTTTGCCTTGTGTTATGGCGTATTTATTGTAGGATTTTGATGATCTTTTTCCTAAAAAGACTTCCTAAAGATTACATCACTTAAGAGGTATTAAGCACCAAATAGACTTCCTATATATAACTACCATACCAAAATGATCGGCCAATTGAGCAAACTTTGAAGAAAACTAAGGAAATATAAAGGCAAGTAGTTGAATTAGTACAAAAAGGATTTGTGAGGGAGAGCCTTAGCCCATGTTCTATTTCTGTCATTCTAGTTATAAAAAATGATGGGACATGAAAAATGTGTATGGATTGTCCAGCCATTAACAAAATAGCGATAAAGTATAAGCATCCTATCTATAGGTTAAATTATATGCTTGATGAATTATATAGTTTTTGCTTGTTTTACAAAATTGATTTGAAAAATGGCTATTGTCAAATTCACATTAAAGTGGGAGATTACTGGAAAATTGCCTTCAAAACTAAATATTGACTGTATGAGTGGTCAATAATGCCATTTGGTTTAACTAATGGACCTAATACATTCATAAGGTTAAAGAATCATGTTTTATGTGCTTTGATAGGAATATTTGTGGCAATTTACTTTAATGACATTTTAATTTATAGTAAGAGCTTGAATGAGCATATGAAACATTTGCATAATGCATTTAATGAGTTAAAGAATCATCAATTGTATGCTAATCTTAAGAAGTGCACATTTTGTATGGAATCTATTGTGTTTCTTAGATATGTTGTTAGTTTGTAAGGTATTAGTGTTGATGAGGATAAGGTAAAGGTGATAAGGGAATGACTTACACCTAAGAATGCAAATAAGGTAAGAAATTTTAATGGTTTAGCAAGTTTATATCAAAGGTTAGTTAATGATTTTAGTACCATTACTTTACCTTTAAATGAACTTTTTAAACATAATGTTATTTTTAAGTGGGGTGAAGTGCATGAACAACTTTTAATACTTTGAACAAAAAAATTGACTAATGTACCTTTGTTATGTTTGCCTAACTTTGATAAAGCTTTTGAGGTATAATGTAATGTATATGGAGTTGCAATTGGGGCTAATTTGATGCAAGATTCAAACTAATTGTATATTTTATTGAAAAGCTTATAGGGGTAGCATTAATATATGCAATTGGTTTGGAATATGCAATAGTAAACCAATTGCATATTTTAATGAGTAGTCCTATGTATGACAATGAGCTATACATATTAGTAAGAACTCTTCAAACATGACAACATTATTTATGGCTAAGGGAATTCATCATTCATTTTAATCATGAAAGCCTGGCAGTACAATTTTAGCCAAGGGAATTCATCATTCATTTTGATAATGAAAGCCTAAAGTTTTTGAAATCCTAAAGTAAGATCAATAAGAGACATGCTAAGTGGTTGGAGTTCATTGAAACATTTCCTTATGTATTGAATGCAAGCATGGAAAGGAATATGTTATAGCTGATGCATTGTCTAGGATGTATGCATTGCTTATTTCTTTGCAAACTTTGATTTGCTTAAGGACAAGTATGCTAATGATGGTTATTTTGGCCAAGTATGAGGTGCATATGCTAATAATGCATTTGGTGATTTGAGGGATTATTATTTAAGAAAGGCAAATTATGTGTGCCTATTTCTTATATTTGTGATTTACTTCTTAAGGAAACCTATGGGGAGTTTGATGGGTCAATTTAGTGTGCAAAAGACTTTAAACATGTTGCATGAACACTTTTATTAGCATAATATGAAGCATGATGTGTAATATGTTAACGATAAATGCGTTACATATGGGCAAGAAAAGTCTAAGGTTAAACCACATGGTTTGGATACCCCTTTATCCATGTCTACCCAACCTTGGATTGATATTTCCCTAAATTTTGTCATAGGGTTACCAAGGTTTCAAAATGGTAATGATAACATATTTGTTGTTATTGATAGGTTTAACAAAATGTCTAATGTCATTACATGTTCCAAAACCAATGATGCAAAATATATTGTTAATTTGTTCTTTAAATAAGTGGTTTCTTTACATGGCATGCTTAAGACCATTGTTTGTCATATAGATGTAAAGTTATTAAGTCATTTTTTGGCACACATTATGGAGTAAATTGGGAACTAAACTCTTATTTTCTATTATTGCACATCCTCATATAGATGGATAAACTGATGTTGTTAATAGGACACTCACTATATTGTATACACTATTATTTAAAATAACTTAAAATGTTGGGAGAAGTGTTTACCACATATTGAGTTTGTAATATGGTTGTTCATTTTACCACTTCTTATTCTCCCTTTAAAGTTGTTGATGGCTTTAATCCACTAACTCCTTTGGATAATTTACTTTTGGATATAATTGAATGTGCAAACCTTGATGGTAAGCAAAAGGTAGATTTGTGAAGGATTTATATGCCAACGTGTAAATAAACAATGAAATAAGGAATGAATAATATATCAAGCAAACTAATAATGGATGAATGTAGATTGTCTTTAAACCTGATGATTGGGTTTCGATTCCTATTTGTAAGGAAAGATTTCCTACCTAAAGGAAATTAAAATTGCAATTGAGAATAGGTAGACCTTTTCATGTTTTGGAGAAGATCAATGATAATGCCAATAAGCTTGATTTGCCAAGTAACTATGTTAGTACTATTTTTAATATTGCCAATTTACCTTTATTTGATGTTGATGATTTAAGAATGAATCTTTTCCAATAGGGAGGGAATGATAGATGTGGTGCTAGTAAGCTATTCTAAGATCCGTTGCATGGGATTGGAGGTTCAATGACTAGGGCAAGGGTTAAAAGAATTAAAGAAGCATTGCAATGATTGATTATAAAGCTATAAGAGGATATGAGAATATGTCCTTTAAGCCAAAACCATGGCCTTTGTACCTTAATTTCATGGAAAGAACCTCAAGAAGAAGGCTATGAGTCAAAGAAGATCAATTGAAGGATGAAAGGGCATGCACGAGCATAATGCACAACCATGTCTTGAACAAACATAAGAAATGAGAATACATAGCCATGACACATGACCATGCATTAAGGAACCAAGTTCAAGCATAATTAATTAGAAATGCATAGCTTCTTGACACAACCATGCATCAACGAAGCATTTTGGTAAATTAGGATCGTAGCAACTCACGACCGTGTCCTATGGTCGTGTGTTTTAAAAGCAATATATTTTCTTATGTTATTAACTAATGTTGAGTTATTGCTTTCCTATTTTTTAGGATTCTTATGTAGAACATGTTTCCTATTTTGATATAACTTTGTTTAGGATTTTTAATCTTTTCTACTTAGAAAACTTAACTTTATAAGGCTCTATATAATCCCTAGCCTTTTATCACAAATTTAGATTATCTTTGATAAATAATATTGAGTGTTAGCAAGCTTTATACTTTGCTTTCTTATGCTCTTGGTAGAATACAAAGTTAAACTTATCAAAGGGATTAATCAATCGTTGTGGCATCTTCAAGATTTGGGGTTTTAAGGACTTAGTATCCTCAGGGTTCTATCTTTTCATCGACAACTTGATTTTTAGCTTTCTTAAGCAAAGTAACATCATATAAAGAGTTCATAAGATGGGTCTCTTGGTAGGTTCTTCATCATATGCCCTAAAGCAACTATGCTCCATATAGGGTTTTGTTTGGTGAACACCTCAAAAAGGCAACTCTGAAGGTTATTTTAGTAGGTTTCAGCTCATCCCCCGACACACTGATAGTTTACAGCTTGTATGGTTACCTGATAAGAGTCGCCTCTAGAGTGGCAGGTGTTCTTTTATTTTGTTTTCTTGAATTTTGCTATCCTTCTTTATTGGCAATGTAGATTTTAAACACTACCATGGAATTTCTTTTGTCATATGAACATTAGTTTAGCCTTAAAAATATTAAGAGAGAGTTCTAAGACACTTACATTTTATTATTGAATGAGATTTTTATTTTTGATTTATTGGCTTGATTTATTGTCTTCGTTTGTATGCCCATATTCTCTAATAACATATATAAAAATTATCAGCATTAATTTTTGGAATGTCTTGTAAGGGATTAAAACACATAATTGAAATAAAATTATAAATAAATAAATTATTTATTTATTATTGATTTTTCTTATTAATTTTGGGCTAAATCATGTAGGGCTCGTGGCATTTTACACATAATTGTTAAATTATACTTAGGATTTCATGACTAAGACCTAACACCCTATGCTTTTTAACTATCCCAAATTATCTAATTGCATGCACACTATAAAGCACATGCAATCTTATTTTATTAATTGAGAAATTAAATGTTTACTTACATTGGTTAACCAATTTGACTTCCTCTTTTGGGCATCTTTGGTGACTTTGATTTTGTGTAACTGCGTATGGCTTCTATTTCTTGAGTTATTGCTTTACTTGTTTTCTCCCATTTTTCTTCTACACAGGGCGTTTAGTGTTTATTATTACATTTTTTACTTACACTTTTATTTTTCAAAGCGATGTTTGCTTTTATAAAAAAGGTGGTGTAATGGGCCCAATTGGAGAATGGTTTTGTGAGCTGCATCCTTAGGTCATGGCTTACGTGAAGGGGACTAGTTTAATGCCTTTCTTATGAATGCTATTGAAGAAGGCCCCTCAAATTGATTACATTATGAAGCAGTTAGTTGAGCGATGCATGGACACTACTTATAATTTTCATGTCATTAATTTGGGAGGTTACTATCACACCAAGTGATTTCACTTACTTAACTCAGGTCTGCATCATAATTATTCCCATCCCCATTGATTCAGTGTGTGTATGAGTTGGTATTCCAAATAGATTATATTATTTGGCTTTTGGGTTGCGTTCCATAAACCAAAAGGAAACCTTTCCTTCTAGTGGTCTAGTGTGAAGCCTAGCACCCCAACCATCATAAAATGATAACTCATATAAGTTAGTGGATTAGCATGCTCATTGCTTTCTTTTTTATGCCTTATCGAAGACTTTACTCTCAAACCCATCAAATGTGGTGAAATTTTGCATATTGCAAGCATTTAAGGACTTAGGACTTATCTACTGCTTCAACTGGGGATCTGCAATGCTAGCATACCTTTGTCAGTTCCATGATCGGTGTAGTCAAGGTCAATCTTCAATGTATGGCACCTGACGAGTGCTCATTATGAGTATTTACTTATCCTTGTTCATTTCATACATTTATTTCCTTTGTGACTACTGTTATTATGATATTATGGTTGTTAACATGTTTGAGCCATTGGGTTAGGCCTTCTATAGAGAAGCAACCCCCTATTTGATATTAATGGATATTATCCTTAATTCATGGGGTAAAGTGCAGATCATTAGCAAGAGTCATCTATGGAGCTCAAACGTGCATACTTGAACACTCTTACCTTAAGCCAGATACTTTTATCCTCCAAAAAAGATAATAGTTAGTTCAATGAATTGATTACTGGGTTAATGACAAAAGAGGTTACCAAACTATCCCACTTCTTTCAAGTCGGTAACTTATTTTTAATTTGTATCAAATTAGTAATCATACTATAATTTTTTTATTAGGTGGAGGAAACCATTTAGTTTTGAATTACTTTTTGCCTATATGGCACCAAATAGAGAATATGCAAAGAATATTCTACACATGTATTGCCATGTTATTGAACACATAAATCTTAAAGATGATGCACGTAAGTCGACATGGCATATGACGTGACACATAGTATAATATTCTTCGAATATTCTCAATTCAGTTCCACATAAGAAAAAGTAACTGAAACTAAATGGTGATCTCAACCTGAAAAAAAATTATGGTATGATTACTGATTTGATACAAATGAAAAACAAGTTATTAATTAGAAACAAATAAGATAGTTTGGTAACCTCCTGTGTCACTAACCTATTAATTATTATTCCTATTTTACACTAACAATGGTTATTTGTCCTTGTTGTAGCTACGCTTTGACTAGAAAAGGTCTTTAGTTGCCTAGTATCTAGAGGTGGTGGAGGCAAAAGACCTTTCATATGGGTGACACTTACTGGCAGGCTGTATGAGTGGTACATAGGGGGTGTATCATCAAGTGGTGTGATATGCTGGATGCTCAGCCTATTCCTCAGTGCCTACCCATCTTACCCATCCTCAGTGCCTATCCAGCTTATTCCTTAGTGCCTACCCATGCTGCATGTTCATGGTTGTGTGTATGTGATTAGTGTCTCATCCATTGTAACCCTTGTGTATTTTGCAAGAAATAGTCCAACACCTGACCCAAGATCCTAGGGATATGAAACAACACTTTATGGTGGTAGAGGGCAATATAAAGATGATGACTAAAGCAACAACTTTGGATTATGATGAGTCATTAGCTTTAGAGGTGAAGGGAGAAGTCGACGAAAAGACAATTTCAGGGAGCATAGGGGATTAAGCCCACCCAATGCTCATAGATTTTTAGGATTTTCCTTTTAATATAGTACATTTATTAAATATTGTAAATATTTTGGTACAGTTGAATAGTTATATTAGGCGAATTAAAAGCCTTGTGCTTTTTGGATGCTTACTTAAACACTAGGCTTTTTAGGACAAGTAAAGGTTTTTTTTTTTTAAGAAGTGACCAAGTGGGGATTTTTTTTTTTTTTTTTTGCCTTCAAATTTCCCCCTTGTTGATTAGCATTCTAACCTTATTGATGGCTAACAATGTATATGGATGCCATGCTATTTATGAGCAATAAAGGGAGAGGGTTCATCAATCCCAAGACCCCTTTTGTGATTATTTTACCTTAGGCCATTAAGATCCTCCAAAATGCTTGCATTTCATGTATATTTTTTCCCTATGCTTTATATTATGTATTGTGTTTATTATATTCTTTATGTGATATTGAGATGTTTGTGGTTATGGATTTAGATACACCTAAGTACCTTAACACTTATAGATGTGGTATGGTGTCCATTATGGACTTCATTTGGTTACTTTTTTTTTTTTTTTCGTTTTACTTGTATTATGATGAGATGACTAACTTGTATGTTTCTTTTAGATGTAGGTGCTTGTCAAGTTAGATAATGAATCTTAGTCTTGATCATCATCCTTTGATTATTGCATGTGATATATGGATATGTATGTTATACCTTATACCATGTTGTATGACATAACACCATTTGATTGAATATGAATAATTTATGAAGATGGATATGCATGGTTATCCTATGCCATGTCGAATGACCTTATTCCAATTTGAAATGGAAGTATGGATGTTGATATGCATGTTGTTTCTTATGCCATGATGCATGATTCACCCCTAGAATTATTCATATGATTTACTTGATTACATCTGAGGCATCCTTAGGGTCATTAATTGGATTAATTAAAAACTCGATAAAAAATGGCAAAAGTGAACCAAAGATGCCCAAAGGTGAATCCCAATATCCAGGGAGCGTGCGGTGCGTAGCCTCTTCCCCAAGCCATACCTAAATGTAATCTTTTGATGTGGTGAAGCTGAAATGGGTCTTCTAAGTGACTTAGTTCTAGGTTCAGATTTTACCTTGTTTGGATTCTTATCCTGACCAAAGTTAGGTGGTAACTCTACACTCATAGTGATAGTACCAATATATTATCTCTCCTTATTGCTCAGATGGCCATCACTTAAAAAATGGGGCTTGAACTTGCCTGAGGCCTAAAGGATCCCTCGTTGATCTAAATACATACCATACTTTAGGGTTTTTACTAATGCAAAATCTTCATCCTTTTGACCCCTCAATAATTGGTAAAATGGTGGAGTTGTAAGCTATATTTCACTTGTTCGAGCACAACTATGAGAAATTGTATTGGCACTCATAAGAGTTCCTTCCATCTTAACATTAACAAATTATGAAACCTTGTGAGCTTTCATATATTTATTTATGGTTTAAAGACATGTTTAATAAAATTTACTTTAATTATGCAAATGTTTTCCATATGATATTATGCTTAACATGAACCATTTGCATTTTGCATATTTAATATTAATTGAATGCGTGATCACCAATTTTAATGATGACACATTAGATCATTTCATTGCCTTCCATAAGGCTTATGCCATATTGGTTATATATATTTAGATTATGTTTATGCTACTACTCCTTTACATCTCATCATTTCTTGCTAAGTACCCCTAATAGCCAATCACATTCTCTCACCTCTGACTTTATTTATTATATTTATGTCCTAATTTTTTCCTAAGCTACCTTTTCAAGTTTCAGACTTAGCAAACTATTTCTTTCCTTCTTATTTTTTTTGCTCTTTTTATTGTATCCCCTAACTTTTACCTAAGTCACCCTTTTTAGTTTTTGGCCTAGCAGGCTAATTTTTACTTTTTTTGTATCCTTACATGAAGTACTTTTTTGATCTATCCAAATTCACTAGCTCAATGAATTTATTTTTATCTATGATGGCTAGTTTATAGTGTTATGTGGATCAATTGATCCACAAGATAGCGCAAGTTTGCATAGGTTTATTTTTGATAAGGCATAAAAGGAAAGTAAGATCCTTTTGAGATGTCTTTTCATTACCATCACCTCTTGCGTTAACAGATAAGGTGATGATACAATGAAGTAACTAAAAGGGGAGGGTACGTATGTATTTGGCTAAGGAAGTTTCGGGGTCATGTTTCATCTCGATTGAAATTTTGGACCAGAATTGGGAATAGATGACATTAGGAGCGGGGATGATTAATGGAATGACATCTCCGACTTGAAGATTAAACAGATTGGAAAGTTGTTCGAAAGTGATTAAAAAATGGTCCACAAAGGCTCAAAATACTAACTTGTATTGTCTGACATGAGATATCTCTCTTTGACTTCATGGTACACATGAATTCTTGCATGATCTCCTAATATTCGAGCTCATCACGAAAAATAAATTCATTCCATCCTAGTTTGAAATAAATTAATGGATCTCATATTTGATGCCCAAAAATTTTAGAAGGAAAGTATAAGGGATTTTGTTATGTAAGATGATCATTAAAGCATTCACTTTATACTAATCTTTTTCCTTTTTCATTATCCCTTTCATCAAGTGTAGAGTCGGTGGTCCATAAGGTTGTGCCACTACTTTTCCCTTATCTGCTCTTAAAGCTTTCTTGGGGACCATTTATAAATGAAGGATGATTGTAAGGTTTTTGAGTGTAAGGTAGAAGAGAGATTGAGATAATGAGTAGTAGTAAAAAGAAACACTGCTCAAAGGGTTTATATATGCCATAAAATAGCTAAAAATGATTAGAAATGAATTAAATGAAAAAGTGCAATCAGTTGGCAATCAAATCATGTAAATGCATGGCAATTGCCTAAAGTCACGTTCACGACCCGTAATCACGACTGCTAATTTTGAAAATTGTGAGTAATGAAAAAAAAATTCTGGGGAAATGGTGTATTTAATGGTCAAGAGATTTACAATTTGAAAAAATTTTCGGTGGGGATTGAAAGTCATGATCGCAAATTGATGGCTGACAGCCGAACGATGAGTCTTTATATCTCCAAGTTGTGCTAGATAGATTTTGCATCAAATGTTTATAAGGCAAAAGTCATGGTCGTGAATTTCCAATTTGCACTGAAGAGCCAAAAATCAAGGCAAAAACCTTGTTCTGTGTCTAATGGCTAGTCCATGTGTCATTCACCCATTGGTTGTCTAAGAAATATAATTGTTGTGTTCAACCAACTATTAAAAAGTCATGATCACGAGTTAGCTTTATCTTGGTCGTGACTAAGACCACTAATTCCTTTATTTGGTGAGGAAACTAAAACTTGTTAAATCACAATCGTGACCAATTCTTCACCCTCACAATTTTTGATTTCCAGTGGTTCCCTTTGACACTTGGCGTATTGTGGTTATGGCATAGGTTCCCTCATTTCTTACTATGAAATTCATGATCATGACCTTTGACGCGAATGCTACTACGAATTTCTCTATGAATCAAACAATGCTCCTTTGGCTGAGTCGCGGCTATGAATTTGTCCACAAATTCCTCTGTGCTCGCTCCATCCATCGTAATAGCAATGTGACAATTATGATTTAGGGGATACCGACCATAAATTTGGATGTTCTTCTAAATGATGGAGATTTGACTTCCATCCAACTTCCAATGAAAATAAATCTTATAATATGCAAAATAATACTTACTCAAAGCATTAGTATTGATCAATCTCCATTGTCAAAATCAAAATAGGCTTATGACATAGGTGTAAGGAAACAAGTCTAATACGGAATTAAGGAAAGTGTAAAACATAAAATTTATAAGTTTATGCCTCCTCTAAATTCTTATAAAACAATTTCACTTAATTTGTTGTGTGGAAATATATATTTTTCTTTAATTATGACTAACCCTAAAACAAATGAAACCTACTCAACGTATTGATTATGTTTACCCACAATTTGATGGCCATATAATGGGAATCAAGTGATGTTAAAAAGCATGAAAGTTGTAGAGTTATGTCTTATATAGATTTTTGTAAAGCAATTTTGCAAAATACATTGTGGGTGAGGAGATATTGCTCCTTCATTATTATTAATTCTCAACATGTTGAAACATGGTCAAATTGATATCGATAATTTATTTTGATGATATTATCAACTGAATTAGACAATGTGTAAAAGATGAAAACTATTCCTTTATGTGTTATCTATCTATTGTAAATTATTTTTGCAATTGAATTGGAAAAATTTGATATATGGATAAGAATGTAGGACCTAATCAAACTATTATCACATTGAAATATGGCATAATTCAAAATTCACCTCCCTTTAGGCCTTGTATTGACCTAAATTTTGAATATGTTATAACATTATGAGTCCAGCTTATGTAGAAAAAATAATCAAATCATTTGGATAAATATAACAAGAGTTATTACAATTGTAGTGTAGCAAAGTCAGATTCCTATATAAGAAAAATAAGCTTAAGTACTTGACCCACTTGTATGAGACATGACCATAGTTGCATACCATGCATGCAAACTAATTTTGACATTTTATAATGACAATTGTATCAAATGTTAGGATCTCAACACATTGAGAAAGCCCAAGAGAGAGGTTCAAATCTAACATAAAGGTTGGTTCATCAAATCTGAGTAAAAACTATAATCACATTCTAATGTGTAAGTGTGATGATTTTATGATATGGTTTTTTCTATTATGTGTAAATGTTATTGAATTGTGACATTTTACATGCGAATACAAGTCAAATGAGAATTATATGATCTTAACGATTACTTGAAATACCATTATGAATGAACACTTGCTTATGGAACTAAAAGGATGTTGTGACTGACTTGTCAAACACTTGCATATCACTTGAAAAAAAGACTATATACTATTATGGCATATGTTATTGATCAAATTTGTTGGCTAGTAAAGTCAAATGTCACTTAAATCACATGAATTGTCACGAGTGGTGTTTGCTTGGCAAGGTCATGAAAAAATTAATCAATCTATTGCATTTGCAATTGTATAGTCATTTCTTATACTTGTAATGTATCCTAATAATATTTGATTATTATTAGGCCATTAGACTTTGATTATTATTTATATTCATTGAGTTATGACACACCAAATCATAATTATTTTTTTTCAAATGGTGAAGCAGACGGCTTGAGTACTTTGGAGCATAAAGTTTTGCATATAGACGCATGGATCACATGTCATTGGTTGAATTACAACTCTTTCTATCTCATTGTGTCATGTACATATACCTAGTTAGGAATTAATTTATGGCCAACAACATTTAATGGGTTAACATAGGTGTATATTAAATACATGTTGGATTATGTATGAATGGTGAGTTAAACATTATGTATATGAATTTTTTGAAATTAATGTCATGTTAATAAATGAAAATGGTTGTTACATGTAATACCATGTCTTCATATACCCTTTAATGACAACTGAAGCAACTTAAGCATAGTATCAATAAGGACCCTTAAAATCTTCATTATCAACATATATGAATGGATGTGATTGGTAGCATCTTGAGTTCTACTATACTTAGAAAGTTTAGGCATTCAAAAGTTTGCAAATAACTTTTTAGGCTTACGAGCAAACAGTTCTTCGATGTTAGTTCCTCGTTGTATACCCTTGGCACCCAAAGTCTTATGTATCTTTTCTAATTGTTTGCCAAAATTATTAAATTGAGTACTCGCCTTTTGCTTTCCATTAGCATATAAAAAATGACAATAGTGCTTCCTACATCCTTAGTAAGTTTGCTCTCATGGTACTCTTCCATCCCTAATAGAACATCATCAATCACCACAGGTTGGGGTGTCTCTATTAGTGCTTTCCCCTTATTTTTTTTATTAGTAGAGGTTTCTCCTTTCTTTAGAATTTCATCAACACGCTTGTTCACCTCTATGGTCATCCTTTCCTCCCTCTTTCAATTAAATTCTACTATCATTTTTTTTATAATATTTGGTGGTATGGTACATTCTATGATTTATTTAGCCCTTTGGATTAGGCTTGGTGTTTTACTTTTCCTAATGAGTTAGTTGCCCCTTCTCTTCCATGATAATTTGGATGGAACTATGATGGCTAGAAGATAAAGGTTATTAGTATGAAGCATGTACAGGGAATAAATGCTTATATACATGATATGTGTGGTATGCATACATCATTTATAAAAGATCTTTCCAGCCTTATTTATCCCACACACGATTTTTAGAGGTTCTTTTCCTATGAAGGGTCCTATTCTTTTACCAACAAGGGGTAAAGAATGTGTGTGGTCATCTTCGACGAAGGAAGGGTCAAAATCCCAAGAGAACATGTGTGAAAAAGATATAAAAGTACAATAAAAAGAACACTTTACATTACTTTTAAAAAAAAAGGAATATGTATAAGGAAATAGAGGATCCTTTTTACAAGGAGAGAGGGATGTACATGGAAATTCTTTACAAAGTGGGGTAAGGGGCTCATAAATATTTGCATGAGGGAATAATTACATAAGGGAAATGGGATATAATTGGATTTACATTATGAAGATACCTAAACATGCTTCTTGGATGACCTCAACACTTTATTTAGTGAAGAAATGCATGTAAGAGAGGGTCATATTCCATGGTGCTACTAGTTTTGACATGTGCCTAGTGGTTAAAATGATTTTTGTAGTTGATGGCTTCCACAAGCTTGATGGATGATTATCTTAACCCCCATTTGATGTACTCGAAGGTACTTGGCTCATGAATGACAGACCCTTTTGTTATCTTCTAAGCTCAAATGGAGCTTAAGTCTCAAGTTTGAAGAACCCATCGATTTCCATAAGGGTAAACATAGTGCATATAGTGAAGTGTTGAGACTATATGAATGCAAATGGATTGACCAATAACAAGGTTATAGTGGCAAAGTGAACTAAGGATTGAATGTAAATTCAATTTTGAGAGCCTAGTGGAGTTGTCACTTTGAGTGCCTCAAATCTTGAAATTGCATTGGAATGAGTAGAATTTTGGTTGTGACTACATCATTTTATCAACTAACAATGGGTCGTAAGGATAGGAGTTTTAGGTTGGTAAAGGCTCTAAAATGTGGTACATGATTGGATCAATGGGGATCCCTTAGACTTTGCTCAAATTCGAAGCCTATTTTCCAAATGGTGGTTAATAGGGGACCAAGGCGACATAATACGTTGATATCATCCTTAGAAAATATGGAGATGCCACCACGACTTTGGTTAAGATAAAAATCTCGACAAGGAAAAATTTAAACCTAAACTAAGTTAATTAGAAGGTCAATTTTATGCTTAAACCATCAGAGATTGGGTTTGAAAATTGAACATGGCTTGGAAAAGAGGTTAGGCATCCTTTAACCACTCGAATATTAGCATATAGCCTCTGAGCATCTTTGGTTCACTTTTACAATTTTTAACTGAGTTATTAATTAGTCTAATTATGGCACTTAAGCATATTCATAACATAATCCAATTAATCATGTCAAATCATTAACCATCATAAAAAGGGAGAGAGATCATAAAACATAGTATAGGGAGGAACATACATATCACAATCCATGTCATACATCTTAAAAAAAAAAAAAAGATGAGAGTGGAGTTTATACAAAATGGCAAGGGAGAAAGCATGCATAATCATCATTATTCCTAATGCATAGTCCATATTCCAAAGTAATAGCCATCGAGACAATCATTCATGGTCTGAGCAAGATAAGCACCTGCATAAAAAAGAAGCACACAAGTTAGTACCAAATAAAAAAAAGCAAATAGAAATATTAAAAACAATTAAGACAAGGTTCATGTAAACATCTCATCATGTCCCCGAGTCAAGGGACCTAAGCATGTTTCTAAGTCCATAATCACAAACATCCCAACAACATAAAGAACATAATAATGTTGGCATCGAAGAATGCAAATTTATGAACTATACATAGCACAAAGAGTCACATGACATGTAAGTAACACCTTGGAGGATTTCAATGGCTTGAGGTAAAAGTCATCATAAAAGGGATTCTAGGATTGTTGAACCCTCCGCCTTATTGCTCTTAAAGAGCTTGGCATCCACAAGCATCACTAACCATATTAAGATACTAATAAAAAATGGGTGAGTTGCAAGCTATAACATCTTCATCCACATTCATTTGCATTATCACATGAACATATTCATTGCATAAATGATATGAAATCCCACATGAACATAATGCATTGGATAAATGATCATTTAGATACATGAATTGGATAAGCACGATGATGACACATGCACCATTGCATTTGGGACACTTGAAAATATATGTAATATATGTATAATTGTATGGCAAATTATTTTATGTTGTGTGCGTGTTATAGAATCACAAATATTGGTGTTATATAGCTTATTTTTAAGTATATGGAGCATATAGGAATTAGAAAATGGATGAAGGTGCTTAAGGAGTGAAGAAGAGGGACTAAAAGAGGAAAGTAAACTTCAAACTAATAGGAATGCAACACCATGATTTTGTCTTGTTACAATAGGTTTGGAAGTGGAATTTTTGACCCTTTAGGATCAGAATACAGAGTATAGACGTGAGGCACAACGAAATAAAGAGAGAGCTAAGGAAGAAAGAAAGGAAAGAAGAAGAAGAAGAAGAAGTAGAAAAATAAGGAGAGGGAGAAGGGTGAGCTACCTAAAAAGGAAGCCTAAGGTGTTATGCTTCTAGGAAAATAGGTAAGTTAATTTATCTTCTTCTCACGTAAAATCTTATTGTTAGAGCATAATTTTGTACCCACAATTTCATAATCATCGAAGCGAAATTAAAGAAAGTGTAAAATATGAAAGTTATAACTATATGGCTCATCTAAATGCATATGAAATATTTTTTTTATTTTCTGATTTGGTGTGTGTGAGGAGTTATGGCTCCTTTATTAGAGCTGGTGCACACCCAACTAAAATCACCTCAGTCTTTATGTTTTCTTATATTTTGATGGCCTTATGTTATGATTTTGACAAAGTGTGAAAAATGAAACTTGTAGGGTTATATCCCATATAAATGCATGTAAAGTAGCTTTGATTGATTTATTGTGTGGAAGGATATATGGCTCATTGATTGTGACTGACCCTGTAGTTGGATAAAACCTCACCTGTCTTTTAATTTTGTTTTCAAAGAATTTGATAGCCATAGATTCAGAATTTGATGATGTGTTAAACTTAAAAGTTTTATATTTATGTATTATCTATATGACTATAAAATATTGTTGCAAAATTTTGTATGGTTGTTGAGATATTTCCCCTTCATTACGACTGATTATCACCATATTGAAAATTTGCTCACCCTGAGATTGGTCATTTGTTTGGTGATTTTATAGACAAAATTAGACAATGAGTAAAACATGAACAATGTTCCTTTATGTGTTGTGTAGCAACTGGTAAATCAGATTTGCAATTTTATTTGTATGATTCGAGATATACGCAAGAATGTAAGACATACTCAAACTGAAATGACGTTGAAATGGAGAAATTTCAAAAATTCACCCTTTTTTTTGTCTTATATTGGCCAAAATTTTGAATATTTTGTATCACTGTGTGTCTAGTTTAATTTTTTAAAAAAAGAATAAAGTCATTTGGATAAGTATATCTATAATTATCATTGTGAGGGTGTAACAAGCTTAGGCTGCCATACAAGGAAAAACATGCATAAACACTAGGTCCACTTGCATGGATCGTGCCATAATTGCATACCATGTATTCATAATCATTTTGGCATACTTATAACCATGTATGTATCAAATGTTAGGATCTCAACAGTTTGAGGAAGCCCTAGAGAAAGAAGAAAACCTACCATAAAGGTTGGTTACATCAAAAGGTGAGTAAAAACGATAATTAAATTCTAATATATATATATGTGTGATCATTTTATGATGTATATGTGATTGAATTGTTACCTTTTACATATGAATACATGTATAGCAAGAATTATATTATCTTAATGATTACTTGATATACCAATGTTATGACCACTTGCATATGGAACTAAAAGGTTGTTATGATCGCTTGTTAAACACTTGCAAATCGCATGGAAGATGGACTAATATGTCCCACTGGCACATGTTATGGATCAAATGGTACACTTGCTAAATGTTGGCCGACAAAATCAAATGTCACTTGAATCACATGAATTCATAGGAGCAGTGTCTACCTTGCAAGGTCACGAGACAAAAATAAATGTATTGCACTTGCACTTGCATAGTCAATTATTATACTTGTAATGTATCCTGATGATATTCTTATGTTGGTTGTGCCATAAGAATATGATTATTGTTTTTATGCACTGAGTCGCGACTCACCAAATCGCAAATATTTTTTTTAAAATATTGAAGCATAAGATTGGACATTTTGGTGCTTAGAGTTTTGCATTAAGACACATACAACACAGGTCGTCAGCTGAATTCCAACTCTCTCTCTCCTTGTGTCATGCACATACATCTAGATAAGAACTAGTTTATAGTCACTAGTCTTGAAATTAGTTAACATATATGTACATTAAATACATGTTGGATTATGTGTGTATAATGGATAAACCTTTATGTGTATGCATTTTTGGGCATGAATGTTATGAGATTTGTAAATGAAAATGGTCGTTATAGTTTTTTGGTATAAGAGCAGGGATAGGTTCCATAGGGACATACATATGAACATGAAATGGCATTTGCATTATTACGCATAATCATATGCCACAATCTTATATGTTTATAGGGCATTAGCATATGGTAGTTATGGTAGTACCCATGGCTCACCAAAGAGAGAGGAGTCGGCCGATTTGCATTCGATAAAAGCATCATGTCAACCATTGAGTGATCAACCTACTGATAGAGTTAGATCTCTGACATGTTCTTATACACAACACATATCTCATAGTCAACCACAACATAGAATTAGTGAACCAACAATGCAGGGTCCATAAATTAAAAGAGAGATAAGGTATGACAAATTAAGAAAATAAGGTGCAGTTGACTTCATTGGTACCACATATCCATTAGTGGTATAGACATGACTAAAGAGAACACAAAGAGTTTTTAATTTGATGAAATGCACACAGAAAAAAGTTTGATTATGCAGTGTCGCTATTACAGAAGGATACATATGGTTAATGGGAAACCATTCCAGGGAGTGATGCCCAACCTTCAGTGCTTACATGGGATGATTTAAAGCATGAACAACACTTAAGGACTGTGTTGCAAATTTTAAGAGAAAAATAACTATTTACTAAATTAAGCAAGTGTGAGTTTTGGATTGACCATATGGTATTTTTATGACATATAGTTTCTGAAAAGGACCTATAGGTGGATCCAAACAAAATTGAAGCAATGGTAAAATGGGAAACTCCAAAGAATGTTGCAGAAGATTGAAGTTTCTTAGGACTAGTTAGGTATTATCGTCAATTTTTTGAAGGGTTTTCACTTATAGCTGCTTCTTTGACTAAGTTACTTCAGAAAAATGTTCCATTTAAGTGGTCTAAAGCATGTCAGGAGAGTTTTGATGAATTAAAAGATAGATTGACATCAGCTCCAGTGCTAGCCATTCCTACTGGTAATGGAGGATTTGTAGTATATAGTGATGCCTCTCATCAAGGTTTGGGATGTGTTCTAATGCAACATGGTAAGGTAATTGCATATGCATATAGACAACTGAAACCTTATGAATTATCTTATCTAGTACATGACCTAGAACTTGCTGTCATTGTGTTCGTTTTGAAAATATAGAAACACTACTTATATGGAGAAAAATTTAAGATATTTACAGATCACAAAAGCTTGAAGTAACTGATGAGCTAAAAAAAAAAATTAAACATGAGACAAAGGCGGTGGTTAGAACTACTAAAGAATTATGATAGTACCATTGAGTATCACCCGAGGAAGGCAAATGTGGTTACTAATGCTTTGAGCAGGAAATCAATAAGTGGTGTAGCTCATTTATAAGTATTTCCATTGTCTTACTTAGTTTAATTACAAGCTATGAATATGGAACTGAACATACAAAAGAATGGGGTATTGATTGCTACTTTTTAAGTGAGACAAATATTACATGACCGAATTAAAGAAGCACAAGGCAAGGATCCAAAGTTACATAAAATGATTGAAATGGTAAAACATGGGAGACATGGAGATTTTGATATTCGAAATGATGCCTTGATGTTGGGTTCTCATATTTGTGTGCCTAATTGCAAAGAGAAATCCTATAAGAAACATATAATGCTCCATATGCCATGCATCCAAGAATGACAAAGATGTAAAATACCCAGTGATCTCATTTTTTGTGGCATAAAATGAAGAAAAATGTAGCAACCTATGTTTCAACATGTTGGACTTGTCAGCAGACCAAAATGGAGCATCAAGCACCAGTTGGAAAATTGAAACCATTAATGATTCCAGTATGGAAATGGGAAAGAATAACCATGGACTTTGTATATGAGTTACGGAGGACTTTGAAGAAGAATGATGCTATATGGGTGATTACTGATAATCTAACTAAGTCAGCTCACTTTTTGCCTATTCAATGGGGCAGTTCACTTAAGCACTTAGCAAAAAAATATATGGATGAAATTGTCAGATTACATAGAGTTTTGGAGTCTACTGTATCAGATAGAGATCCACGATTTACATGTTAATTTTAGGTCAGTTTGCAATAGGCTTTAGGCACCAAGATGAGTTTTAGTGTAGCTTTTCATCCTCAGACATATGGGCAATCTGAATGGACAATTCAAACACTTGAAGATATGTTTGAGCTTATGTGATAGAGTCTAAAGGTGCATGGGATGAATATATTGCCTTGATTGAATTTGCTTATAATAATTATTATCGCAACAGTATACAGATGGCACCATATGATGCACTATATGGAAGAAAATACCAAAGCCCTACCTATTGGGATGAAGAAGGGATGTGTGTTTTAGAAGGGCCAAAACTAGTGCAAGATACTATGGACAAGGTGAAGGTAATCAAGAGCAAACTTAAAGCAACACAAGACAGGCAAAAGAGTTATACATACCAACACATAAAAGAAATTGAATATGAGGTGGGAGATAAAGTGTTCCTTCGAGTTTCACCATGGAAAGGAATAACTCGATTTGGCAAGAAGGGGAAACTAAGTCCTCGATACATAGGACCCTATGAGATCCTAGAAAAAATTGGTCCATTAGCATACAAGCTAGCATTACCACTTGAGATGGCTCAGGTTCATGATGTATTCCATATGAGTATGCTAAGAAAGTATCGATTTTATCCTACACGTACACTTAGGGATCCAACAATAATAATAGTTGATGATGTAAGGTACATTGAAGAGCCAGTGGAAATAATTGGTTATAAGACAAAATAGTTATGAAATCGAGAAATCCCTTTAGTTAAGGTGTTATGGAGAAATCACTCATAAGAATAGGCTACATGGGAAACCGAAGAGAACATGAAACAATAATATCCACATTTATTTAAAGGTATTAAATTTTGAGGACGAAATTCTTTATAAGAGGGGAAGAAATGTAACATCCTCATCCATATTCATTAGCATTATCACATGAACATATTCATTGTATAAATGACATGAAATCCCACATTAACATATGTATTGGATAAATGATCATTTAGATGCGTGAATTAGATAAGCACGATGATGGCTCATGCACCATTGCATTTGGGACACTTGAACATATATGTAATGTTTATATAGTTGTATGTCAAATTATTTTATGTTGTGTGCATGTTATAACACCATAAATATTGGTGTTGTATAGCTTATTTTAAAGTATATGGGGCATCTAGGAATTAGGAAATGGATGGAGGTTCTTAAGGAATGAAGAAGAGGGGCTAAAAGAGAAAAGTGAACTTCCAATCAAGAGGAATGCAACACCATGATTTTATCTTGTTACAATAGGTTTACAAGTGGAATTTTTGACCTTTAAGATCAAAATAAAGAGCTTAGACATGAGATACAATAGAAGAAATAGAGAGGTAAGGAAAAAATAAAGGAAAGAAGAAGAAGAAGAAGAAGAAGAAGAGGGAAAAGATTGAGTTGCCTAAAAAGGAAGCCTAAGGTTTTCTAGTTTTGGGAAAATAGGCAAGTTAATTTATCATCTTCTCACATGAAATTAACCCCTTATGACATATTAATCATGCATGGTTAGTGAGAATTATGGAGTATTTGAGGTAGAACTCTTGGATGGAAATTGAAATTCAAAAGAGCAAGAGCCGATTGTGTTGATTTTGTTGTTAGACCATAATTTTGTACCCATAATTTCATAATCCTATAAGAAGAATTAGAGAAAGTACAAAATATAAAAGTTGTAGCTATATGGCTCATCTACATGCATATGAAACAATTTTTCTTGATTTGTTATGTGTAAGGAGTTATGGCTTCTTCATTAGGGCTGGTTCATAACCAACCAAAATCACCTTAGTCTTTCTATTTTCTTATATTTTGATGGCCTTATGTTTTGATTTTGACAAAGTGTAAACATAAAACTTGTAGGGTTATATCCCCTCTAAACTCCTGTAAATTAGTTTGGATTCATTTATTGTGTGGAAATATATATGGCTCATTGATTGTGACTGACCCTGTACTTCGATGAAACTTCACATGTCTTTTAATTCTGTTTTCCAAGAATTTGATAGTAATAGGTTCAAAATTTGATAATGTGTTAAACATGAAAGTTTTATATTTATGTATTGTCTACATTATTGTAAAATATTATTGCTAAATTTTGTATGGTTGTTGAGATATTGCCCTTTCATTTTGACTGATTATCACCATGTTGAGAATGTACTCACCTTGAGATTGGTCATTTCTTTTGGTGATCTTATAGACAAAATTAGGTAAAGAGTAAAACTTGAACAATGTTCCTTTATGTGTTGTGTAACATTTTGGTAAATCAGTTTTGCAATTTTATTTGTACAATTTGAGATATACCAATGAATGTAAGACCTGCTCAGACTAAGATGATGTTGAAACAAATCAAAATTAAAAAATGCACCATTTTTTTTTTGCCTTATATTGGCCTAAAATTTGAATGTGTTGTATCATTGTGTGTCTAGTTTATTTAAAAAAAAAAGAATCAAGTCATTTGGATTAGTATATCTAGAAGTATTGCTATGAGAGTGTAGTAAGCTTAGGCTGTCATATAAGGAAAAACATGCATAAACATTAGGTCCACTTACATGGATCATGCCATAGTTGGATACCAAGAATTCATAATCATTTTGGCATACTTATAACCATGTATGTATCAAATGTTAGGATCTCAACATTTTGAGGAAGCCCTAAAGAGAGAACCAAACCTATCGTAAAGGTTGGTTACATCAAAAGGTGAGTAAAAATGATAATTAGATTCTAATGTGTATATGTGTGATAATTTTATGATGTATATGTGATTGAATTGTTACCTTTTACATATGAATGCATGTCAAGTAAGAATTATATTATC
>CATIWR010059814.1:0-16275 GCA_949677035.1 Omphalea diandra
CAATAATAGACACACACATATATATATATATATATATATATATATATATATATATATATATATATATATATATATATATATATATATATATATATATATATATATACCTTAGTTACTAATAAATTCCTAATAATTCATAACTTGGTAATTAAATAAACAAATTAATTAAAAATTAGTAATTAATTAATTATTTTCTAATTACTTACTGAATTAATTGTTAATAATTACTTTTAAATTTATTTAATTAATATGCAATTGAAAATAATATTATAAATATTAATTTCTAATGTCATAATTATTATTATTATTATTTTATTTCCTAATAAATCTACCAAATAATATAATTTACTACAAATTAATTTCACAATTTATAATAATTTTAACAATTCTTAACTTTCTAATTTATTACAAAAAATAATAACAATAATTAATGCCTAACTTTTTAATTAATTACATAATTATTCATTAATTCATACTCTTCAAATAGCCAAAGAATTTTAAAAATTCACTTAATTTTCTCTAAAAATTAATTAATATCACTAAATAAAACCTTCTAATTAATTTCACATATTTTTAACATTTCAACTATTTTTTTACATATTTAACAATTACAAATTTATATATAATAACACTAAACATAGATTATTATTCCTAATTTCACATAATTTTCTATAAAACCTATTTAAATAAAACTAAACAATATTATGAAAAATGAATAAATTTTCAAAATCAATATTCATATTTCAAAATTTCTCATAATTTATAAAACATAATTTAATATTCTTAAAATTTCCTAAAAAACTAATTTACAAAACTAACTAAATAATATACAAAAATAACTAAACTTCCCAAATAAAAAATAATAAAATATTATACAAAAATTTAAAAATAACACATACCTTTTAGATCTCAGAGAATCTATAGAGAGAGAGAGAGAGAGAGAGAGAATAAACAACCCACACCAACCAACCAAACCCTCACCAAACTAAACCCACAACCTAAAAAATCACAAAGAAAAGGAGATGAGCAAGGTCGAACGAGGTGGAAATGGTAACACTGAGGGGGAGGAGCTGTTGTCGATGGCGAAAAGAAGATTCATGGCCAGGAAGGAAAAAGGAAAAGGAGAGGAAAAAGAAACGAAAAAGAAAAAGGGGGAGGAATACAGGTAGGCAATTGATGTGACCTAAGAGCTAGTAATGAAATTTTTGTCTAGCTCCTTAAATGCCCATCGGCAGCAATGTCGATGGACTTAACAACAAACTTTTGTTGTCACTAGAGCTAACGATGAACACGTCCATCACTATCTCGCGACGACTGGTTTGCCATCACAAATCTAATGATGGACATTTTTATCACTAGTTAGTCAATGTTAACTAGCATCACCTTAGCATTAGTTTTGCTAACAAAATTAGTAGTGAATTTTGAATTCGTCGCTAATTTTTTTTATTCTATAAGGATTCTATCAGGAATCCATCGCTATTTGGGTATAAAAAAATTTTGTTGCTAAATATGTCATTATTCTAGTAATTTTTAATAGTGAGAAGTCAACAAGTTAAAGGTGTTGAATGAGATAATCATATGATATAGTGTGTCATTATTGAAAGTAGTAATCATACATTTAATTAATATGAAATGTGCAACTTGTAATGATTCGTGACAAGCACAATATCAAAAGGAAACACATTTGTATAATGAAAGTAATCTTTGTCAAATATTTTTTTAGACTAAATGAAGTATAAAATGTTTTTCTCATGTGCTCATTAGTTGTGAATGTTTAATGGGAATCCTACGCTGCTAACTATTGTTTAACCAAGTCTTACAGTAAACATCATTCAAAGTAGAGGACTTAATAAGGAATGCGTAGAGAATGTAACAATTAGCCTAAGTGGCACTTATTTTATCCAAGAAGCGTTGGGTCAAAAGTCCCTCGATAAAAGATGAGAGAAAGCCTAATGCATCTTTTATAGCCTTGAACTAACGATAGATCCTTATAAGATCATAAAAAGTGCCAAATGATATAGTCAAAATGATTACGTACCCTTCATAGGTCCTCAAAGGAACCCCAGTCAACCTCCACAGATGACAAGTCCAGCAAATTTTAGAATCTAAAACATAATATAGACACTCAACCTATTCAACTTTAATGGAAGCAAGCCCTAACAAATGGGGATTTGACTGATATTGTGGGAAATAGCATCTCGCGTCTACAGTTGGGACATCTAACAAGCTCAGCTTCTCTTAGAGCCATATTTCAAAAAAAAAAAAGAGAATTAAAAAAGAATGAGAAAAGAAAGTTTGTTAGGTTGAAAACCCAAAAGGGGACCTAAGTAAAAATAAACAACCTGCTAAATTAAAAATTCACAAAGGCAGTTTAGGTAAAAGTTAGTTCAATAATAATAATAATAATAATAATAATAATAATAAAGACCTGTAAGAGAAATATACACTCGATGCAATAATATAATCCATGTAAATGACTTATTATGCCCAAAGACACTTTATTTAGGCCTACAATAGTCTCACTAAGAATTGTTAAGACCAAGGTCTTCCTCAGCTCAATCTCTTCGATAAGAGGCAAAATTCGCAAGTCAATCTTCCCATTGTCTCTACGCAAAAGAAATTCTCCTATCAAAGCAACTGTCATAATACGGGCTTGTATTGCCTTGACATGACCCCTAGAAGGATAAAGAGTGAGAAGTGGGGATGCAATGATCTTTTCTTCTCCTAATGTATATATGGGTACTTCATTGTAGCATGAGTCTATTGTTTTTTAGATGTGCGGGCAATCTAAACATAGTAGTGTGATGTAGTTTGCGCTAGTAATTTGATAATCGAAAATGGCACCAAACTCCTGTAATATGAGGCAGATTTTGATTTTCCTAAAATGAAAAAAAATCAATTATGGGATTCCATAAATCACAATCAGCTTGAAGAAAATCCATATTAATTTGAACAAATTAAAGGTATCTAAGGACTCTAAACTCGACCATAGCAAATTGAACCAATTTTGGAGTGACAATGACTTCAAAATGCTTTTACCATGTTAAGAAACACAAGAATGGCAGTTTTAGGCATGAAAATCGAGGAGGGGGTACTTATAGAAGAGAAAGAAGGTGAATAGCGCTTGATAGTTTTAAATAGTAAGAGTTGGCTGTATAGACTTCTTAAGCTATCTATTCAAATAGCTTAATGGTATGTACATACCATATTTCCTTTAGATTTTTCAGTAGGGTTTATTCTATATTTTGACTATCCAAATTTAGTTATACTATCATAAGGGGCACAAACATGTCCAAACATACAAAATTTGCACAAGCACTTATTTAGATCATAAATAAAAATAACATAATACAAAATGGCATTCATTTTTCTAGCAAAAGAAGTTAGAATTCAGCAAAACAGAAGCATGGTCACCTCATGAAATATCCTAAGGTTTTAACCATCCAAAAGCAACATAAAAAAGGGCCTTAAAATTTGTCCAATAATCATTCTAAAATTTTGAAATGTAAAGCAGTTCTAAAGATGAAAAAAAGGGAAAAGTCCTACAATCTAAGCAAAAAAGGCAATAATGGCCAACTCAGTCATAGTCCTCATCTTATGAGGTACCCATATAGTCCTCCGACTCAATAAGGACTTGCTACTCTATTTGCTCCATCTAAGCTTGAAGCTCTTATAACTAGTTTTGTGTCTCTCAAAGCTCCTAAGCCTGGTGGTAGATCGCCTCCTGCAATATACACAAAGGTTAAGGATGATTAGATCATATATGCACATACTAACACAATCACAATCATGCATATATGATTTGCATTTTACTAACCTGAACTTCATAAGTATGCTATGTCATGGTCCTCTTAAGTGCAACTACGAGGTTGAACACGACCTCAACCTAGACACAGGGAATTTGCAAGAAAGAAAAAAAAATCAATAGATGCAAAAGTAAATAAAGTGAGAATGGGAGAAAGATAATACTCACATGAGTCATGTTTGTTGGCTCAACTGTGATCTCAACTTAGTGATCTCTAAAGTCTATATGGAATCGATTATTGGACTACGTTGGTCAAAACTAAGTTAAAACTCTTTTTTAATCTTGATAATGTAGATAGATATGTTCTAATATCAATTATAAGTGTTGATTTTATAGATTTTTAGATAGGTTTGCATTAAAAGTTGAATGAGAATCTAAGTCTCAAGTTTTATGAAAGCCCTCATAATTTGCGACGTGAACTTCAAAATCACAATCATTATCTTATAAGAAGAATGGATAAAGTTGGGTTAGACGATTTCTCGGAGGAAATCACAACCATGATCTTGCTAAAAAAAGTGATGAAAATGAAACAAGAGAATTTGCGGTAAAAGTCGCGTCTTTCTTCGCGACTGCGACTTTTGCAATTGCTTAGAGGGAATCAAGTACTCAACCAGAGCATGTTACGAAGGTGAAATATTGGTCAAGACCACGACTTGATGAAGCAACATCTCCTTATCAAATAGAGAGATTTGTGTTGGCCATCCCGCCCAAGAAGAAAATGATTTATGACCTTGATTTTTGTCTGGCTTGAAGAACATAATGACTTTTTTTTTTTTTTTGAAAAACCAATGATGGTATGTCACATAGACTAGCTATTATATACAAATAGGATTCTCTACCACGATTTTAATAATTTCAGTACAAGAAGATAAAATTGCGACTATGAATGACTAGTCACGACTATAAAATTTGTCTGACAAACATTTAATGTCTAACATAACTTGAAGATTTAGACATAGTTTATTTATAATGTCTCTTTGGTGGTTGTTGCCCATAAATACTCTACCAAATGGACTTGAATGCAAGAGAATAACATTGAATATAGCCAAACTCTTACAATTTTATTTCTTAACCTTTAATTCTTATATGTGAGTTGTTATTATTAGGTGTAAGTATTAAACACTAGTGTTTTACATTTTAGAGTTAGCCTAATTGTAAAACTCTTATATAGGTTAAGTGTGAGTCTTTGGGAAAACACTTGAGAGATTTTGTATGATCCTTGAAACACAAATTATGAGGTTTTATGTGATCCTTATAATACAAATTTTAAGGTTGTGTGTGAACCATAAAACACAAGATAAAAGTTTAGTGTGAGCTTGAAAACACCATTTAATGATAGTAGAATACCCAATTAGAAGAAATATGGAGTGGATGTAGGGTTCATTTAGTACCTGAACCACTATAAAGTCTTGTGTCTTTAACTCTTCTTCTACATCTTCTATTTCCTTCTTATCAAATCATTCCCTCCAAATTTTAAATTTCTTATCAATTTAACTCCTTTTCTTGGTGCTTAAAGGCCAACAAGTGGTATCAGAGCAAGATCTCAATCAAAACCTTAAGTGTGTGAGAAAAGACCAATGGCACAAGAAGGAATCCATACCCATCTCAAGCCCTATTTTGATGGATCCAACTATACTCATTGGAAGTATAAATGGAGATATATTTGAACAACAATGTGATTAATCTATGGGATATAGTAGAAGCCTCCTACCAAGGTGGTTGATGGAAGTGAAGAATTAATCCCATGTGACAAATGGGTGAAAGCACATAAAAGATCAAATAGGAGAAACAAAAGTGCAATGGTAATTCTTCTTAGCTCCTTGTCAAGAAATGAGACTGGTAGAGTACAACATTGCCTCACCGCCTATGAAATTTGAAAGGCATTGGAGAATTATCATGAAGACACAACTTTGGTGAAGTCTAATAGGCTAGAAATGTATATGACAAAATAAAAACTATTCATGATGAAAGATAATGAAAGTGTCATCGATATGATGAATAGACTCCTATCCATCATCACAAACATAAAGAAATTTGGTAAAATTCTCGCCAATCATGCGATAAACACAAACATACTCAAAATTTTTACCTTTTGAAAAGTTCGTTGCTAAGGTGTGCAGTATTCAAGAGTCAAATCAAGAAATTAGAAAGGTGCTAACAGATGTTCTCATAGGCTAGCTTCTCACTCATTAACTAGCCAAAGGATGAGGAAATAAAGAAGATGAGAGGGCAGAGGGATAAAAATGATAAAACAAAAAAGAAAACCATAGCCCTTAAATCCTCAACCAAAGACAAAGAGGCGAAAGCTATCTCAAATTATGATGATAATGGTGATTGTGAAAATAAAAAAGAAGAGTTGGCTAAGCTTTCTAGAAGGACAAAGAGCTAATAAGGAGAAACAAGGATAAAAGGAACTTCAAAAAGGCATCTCCTAACCTCAAGGGAAAGAAGAATAAAGTGACCTACTATGAGTGTGGCACGTAAGGTCACATCAAGTATTATTGCCAAGCAAAAGAAGAAGAAGAAGAAGAAGAAAAGGGATAAGGAGAAGAAGAAAATATTCAAAATCATTTGGGATGACAGCTCTAATGAAGAAGAAGAAGATGAGGAAGTGTTTAATCTCTACTTCATGGCATAAGAGGAATCTTCTAATGAGGTAAGTTCTTCTCCTCACTCTAGTGATAATTCTGATGCATATGATAATGTAGATGGTTAGCTTCTTATAGCTCTTACTTTGAGATGTGATAAGTATAAATCACATATGAAAACTTACAAAAAGAAAAACTCAAAAATAAAGGATGAATTTAAATTTTTTAAAAAAATCTATAGAAAGTCTTTCTAAGTCTTCATGTTCTCTAAACTCTTTGAGAAAGGAAAATGATTCCTTACAGGGAAAAGTAATTGAACTCAAAACTTTTATCTCTAAGTTTCATAAAGGGAAGGAAGCTTTAGATACACTCATTGTATCTTAAAGACCTCTCCCAGTAAGACATGGTCTAAGCTTAAATAGAGCCTCTTCTTCTATACCCCTTCTCATAAACATTCATTAGAGCATCAATACCTAAAATTTCAAGTGTTGAGGTAATTGGGAGGAAGAGTACTCTTAGCACTAAGCCATCAATGCCCAAGGGTAAGGGAAAGACACCTCAAGACTTAAAACCTAAGCCTAAAAAGGCTAACCATACATACATGTACTGTAAGAAGTATGCTCACACTAACACACACAAAAAATTCTCTTCTACTCCTAATCACTCATGCATATGTATAAATTTTCACTACCATAGTATATGAAAAGCCCCCCTACTCATACTAACATTGTACATAAGAGAAAGGCTCACAAGTCTAAGCTCCAATGTCATTATTATATGATGTTTGGTCACATAAATATTTTCTACTATATTAGAAAAACTCACCTCAAATTAGAGGACCCTTCAAGGCCTAATCCGAAAGGTCCCTAATATGCGTAAGTACCTAAACAAAGATAATTTATTTATGATTTATAGGAATGTTTGGCAGCCACCAATGAGGAAAATGATTGACATGTGGATATTGGGTGCTCAAAGTATATGACATGAAACAAAAAGTTATTTGTAGCCATAAGAGAAAAGGAAGGTGGCGATGTCACATTTAGGAACAATGTCAAGGGTATAGTAATTAGCATTAGAATGATTAGTAAGGATGATTGTTGATTTATTGACAATGTTCTTTTAATTGAAGATTTGCAACATAATTTGTTAAGTGTAAGTCAATTATGTGACAAAGGTAATAAAGTCACCTTTGATCCTAGAGAATGTCAGGTTACCACCTTAGTGGATAAAAATGTAATCTTTAAGGGTGAAATGAGAGGCAATACCTACTTAATTAACTTAGACAATTTAGCCAACCAATCTTTCAAGTGTCTTATGTCTCTTAGCAATGATGCTTGATTTGTCATAGAAGACTTTGTTATGCTAGCATGAAGCTCCTACAAAGTCTATCTAAAGGAAAACTAGTAGTGTTGGACCTAGCTTAGGAGTTTTGGTAAACCAAATTTGTTTTAATGATTACAATCACATCTTTAAGCTAACTCTTGTTCAAGTTGGTTTGTAAGATCTTGTAAGTACATCAATTTTTTTATCAAAGGCTTTTAGAAGAAGAGTTTTAGGAAAAACTCTAAATATTCAAAGCCAGCGGGTGTTGCTGCATTTCAACAGGTGTTGAACTTCATCAACGGGTATTGAAGGTTCTCAACAGGCATTGAAGTGACACCCAAATATGAGTTTAAGGTTATGGACCTTTCAACCCATAGCTTTCTCAAGGCACAATGACATTAGATGACTCAAGCACTTGAGCTTCGCGAGTTGACCTTTGCAACTAGCGTTGCATTTTCACAATGAGTATGGCTCATCAATACCACAATAGGAGTTGCATTTTCACAACATGCGTTGGACCAAGTGACTTAATGTGAATAAAACTCTCAAAGTCTCAACATAAATGTTGGACTTATAACAACGAGTGTTGGAAAAGCACCCAGGTAGAGCTAAAGTTTCTAGATCCTCCAATAGGAGATGTTTAAAAATTCAACAGGTATTGGGATGCTTTCAATAAGCCAATAGCTATTGAGATACTATAAAAAATATTAAAAAATAGAGCATCAAGTTCACATCTTTCTTGAAACTTCAATAGGCATTGTCCATATCCCAATCAAAGTTAAAGTGGAATTCCAACAAATGTTGAGAAGCTCCAACAGTTATTGAAAAAGTTGGTGGTTAAAAAATTGAGAAAGTCAAAAGAGAAGTGTTTATACAAATCTCTCTATATCAGCAAGTTCTAATAGGCATCTCAATGAAATCAAGGATCGTTGAAGTTGTATTCGCACCCAACAATAGGCGTTGAGACTGTCCAATAGGCATTAAGTGACTGTTTTATGACATGGAGTGACAGCCTTCTTTCTAACGGCTAATTTCATGTATGCGCCTATAAAAGGACTGCCCCACAAAAGAATAAAGTATGAAAAAAAGAGAAAAATAGTCAAAAGTGAGTATAATATATTGTGAAAGCAATATTTAATAAAGAGGTGAAAACAAGTGAGTTCTAGCTTTAACAGGATATCTTTGTCAGAAGCTTGCAAAAGTCACCTTCAAAACAGAGTTGAAGAATAAGCTTTAAAACATATCTCAAAACTCTCCACAAATTCAAGCAATTTTTATGAGTGTATTCTTTATTATTTATTACTTGAGTGAGAGTATTCTTTCTCATCTTTAAGTTGTAAATTCTTTAGAGAAAGTTTTTTTTTTTTTTTATTTAAGAGATCTTAAAAGATCCAAATCATTTTTGTTAAAGGTTTAAGGTAATACCTATAAACTACTTTGGGAAAAAGTTTTGTTAGTACCCAAAAGTCTACTTGTAATGGCTTGGTAGTGCCTAGAAACTACTAATGTAAAGGTAATTAATAGCACTTGGAATCTGTCTAGATAGTGAAAGGCTCTAGTGGAAGACTAAAGGAGAGGATGTAGGCAAGATTATGTTTAACCTTTATAAATTGATTGTCTAGATTTCTTATTATTTCACACATAACTTTAATTGTTTTTTTATTTGTCATTGCCCTATTCAACCTCCCTTCTAGGGTATTAAGGGACAATAAGTAGAAGGTCTTCCTAAGCTAAAATTTTCTAAGTATAAGACATGTAAACCTTGCCAAATAGGGAAGCAATACCAAGCATCTTTCAAAGCAAAGAATGTTGTAAGTACTTCTAGGCCTCTTTAACTAATCCATATGAACCTAATAAGACCTACTAGGAATGCTAGTCTAGGTGGAAAGCATTATGCATTTGTCATAATTGATGATTAGCCTAGGTTTACTTGGATTTCCTTTCTTACTCATAAGAATGACACTTTTGAAGTTTTCAAAAGTTTTGTAAAAAGAGTTTAAAATGAAAAGGACTACTTCATTTCTTCTATTAGAAGTGACAATGAAAAAAAATTTCAAAATGAATCTTTTGAAACTTAATGTTTAAAGAATAGGATCTTTCATAATTTTTCTACTCCTAAAACACCATAATAGAATGGTATTGCATAGAGGAAAAATAGGATATTAGTAGAGATGGCTAGAACCATGCTCAATGAGTATTCTTTGTCTAATTACTTTTGTACCAAAGCCATTAATACTTTTTATTATATTGCCAATCTTGTTTTCAAAAGACCCATTCTAAATAAAACTTCTTATGAGATATGGAATGGTAGAAAACCTAAGCTTTCATACCTTAAAGTTTTTGGGTGCAAATGCCACATTCTTTATACCAAGGATAACTTTGAAACTTTTTATTCAAAAATAAATGAAGGCATTTTTCTAGGCTACTCCACCACTAGTAAAGCCTATAGTGCATTCAACATATGTTTTATGGTTGTTGAATAATCAATGAACTTTGTGTTTGATGAATCTAGTTCTCTTGTTGATAATCTTGCAAATGACTTTGAGAAGTTGGAGCATAATTCAACTCCAAAAGAAATGGTAATTGATCTTTAAGATAATAAGTCACCACAAAAAGTTAAGGAATTGCAGCCATAACAAGTAAAAAACCCAGCTCAAGAATTTCCCAAGGATTGAAGATTCTCCAAACATCACCCACACGACCTTATCATTGGTGAGGCATCCAAAGAAGTAAGTACTATATCTCAAATTCATGCTTCAGATAATCATCTTGCATTTATTTCTCAATTTGAGACAAAATTTGTTGATGAGGCTCTTAATGATGAGAGTTGGGTGATTATTATGCAAGAGAAACTCAACCAATTTAAGAGAAATAAATTTTCAGAACTTGTTTCTAGGCCTAAGGAATACCATGTTGTGGGATGCAAATGAGTGTTAGGAATAAGTTAGATGTGTAAGGTTTTATTACTAGAAACAAACTAGATTAGTTGCAAAAGGTTACATCCAAAAGAAAGACATTGATTATGATGAAACCTTTGCCCCCGTAGTAAGATTAGAGGCTATTAGGATTCTTTTAGCATTTGCATGTCACATGAATTTTAAAATTTTTCAAATTGATGTGAAAAGTGCTTTTTTGAATGGTCTCATTAAGAAGGAAGTTTATGTTGAACAACCTTCTAGTTTTGAATTTCATGCTTTTCCAAATCATGTTTTCAAATTAATTAAAGTCTTGTATGGTTTCAAACAAGCTCCAAGAGCTTGGTATGAAAGGCTTAGTTCATTTCTTTAATAAAATGATTTTTAAAAAAGGCAAGGTTTATACAACTTTATTTATCAAAAAGCACAACTAAGATACACTAATTGTATAAATATATATTGATGACATTATATTTGGTAATACTAATGAATCTCTTTATGAAGAATTTACTAAGTGTATGACTAGGAATTTTGAGATGTGCATGATGGGAGAGCTCAAGTTTTTCCTTGGTCTTTAAATTAAGTAAACCAAAAAGGGCATCTTTATCAGCCAAACCAAGTACATAAAGGATCTACTCAAAAGGCTTGTCATGGATGGATATAAGGTAGCAAAAACTCCAATGAATGTAATAATCAAGCTTGACGAAAATGAATCGGGTAAGCCAATTGATGAAAATAGGTATAGAGATATGATTAGCTCCCTACTTTACCTTACCACATTTAGACCTACATTATGTTTAGTGTATGCATGTGTGCTAGGTTCTAACCTTGCCCTAAGGAATCACATTTAAATGTTGTCAAAAGGATTCTTAAATATTTACATGGTACATTGCATTTAGGATTGTGGTATCCTAGGAATTTATCTTTTAGTCTTTTTGGATATTCATATGTGGATTATACCAGTAGTTTATTAGATAAAAAGAGCATGTCTGGAACTTGGTAATTCATAGGTGATTGTTTAGTCTCTTGGTTTAGCAAAAAGTGGAATATGTGGTGACGGATTATTGTTACACCTAAGTTCTTTGGATGAAACAATAACTCAATAATTATGGCAAAGAAGTTGATCACATTCCCATTAAATGTGACAACACAAATGTAATAAATCTTTCAAAGAATCCCATCCAACATTCAAGAAGTAAGTACATTGACATTAAACATTATTTTCTTAGAGATCATATCTGAAATGGTAATGTGGTATTAGAGTTTATTAACACTAATCATCAACTTGTGAACATTTTCACTAAATCCCTTAATGAAGAAATGATGAACTTCATCAAAAGGGAACTAGAGATGCTAGATGGAAGCTCCCTAGGGAGAAAATTAATCTCACTTCATATTCTTTATTGTGTTTGTAAATTTTGATTGATTGAATGATATTTTTTATAATTATGTATGTTGAATGCTTTGGGTGTGTTAATTGCGCTTCTATATGCCAATTTGCTTGAATTGATCATCACTACATTAAGTTGATCACATATAGAAAGGCCAATTCTTATTTCTCATTATTTTTCACTTTGCCTTATAATTTGTGATTGCTATTTACAAGCACTACTTAAAATTCTTATCAACTCTTAATTAGTTGTCACGATTTTGGATCGCCAACATGAATTTTTTTTAAAATTCAAATTTGTTGACTGTTGACTCATTTGATTTCCAAGGAAATCTTATCTGCTACTCATAAAATTCATAATTAACGATCGCAACAAGCTAATAACAACTGTAAATTATGGTAACTACCAAGCATTGATTAATTTGATTGTCAATCAGTGCCTACTCCTCATTTATTATTCATGTTACCATTTTCTTACTATTTATGATCATTTTTGTACTTATTTAAGCCATCCTAACACTCCTCTATCATTCATCTCATTAATCCTTTTTTCTTCATTTATCATTCATCTGTTTTTTTAATCCTTTAAAACTCTCTCAACGTCAATCCTTTATGGCACTAAAGAAACTGACTAGAGCAGAAAAGGGGAAAGGCATTGCCTAACCTCAAGGTCCTCCTCCCCTTCACCTTATGAAAAGGATAACTAAAGAAGAAAAAGAGAGGTTTAAAGCCAATTCTAGCAAAATTGTCTAAGCTAACAAAATCTCTTATACTTTTCTCTTTGAATCTCTTAGAAATAAAGAAGAGATTCATGCCTTTCTCTGTAACCTAGGCTAGAATAAATTCATCTTTAGAGATTAACTAGGGTATGAAGAGATTGTCAAAGAGTTTATGTGTATTGTATAAGTAAGAGGGCTAAATTAAAAGTAGGTCAGTATGGGTTAGCATTTAGGGCTTTTGGGGAGCCCTATTTTATAACCTTTACTCAACATTCTACTATTTTCAGCCTTCAAGTTGGAGATAATATTTCTTTTATTATATCTGCACTTGATATAATCTATTCTAAATTTTGGTCAGAGATTTCCATAAACCCAGACATGATCCTAAAACCTTTTTGGCCAAATATATCAAGACCCTTACTAATTGGCTTTTTCACCAAATCATAACCTTCTCTATCAATGTTAGGGGTGATAGGAATGAAAAAGTTTCATAGAATGACCTAACCTTTCTTTTTTGTCTTACCAAAAACAAGCCAACTCAAACAGGCTGATACCTTGTGGATCAGTTGATTCACATGAGTACAAAGCCTAAAAGCCAATTCTCCTTCTTTCTCATGTTATAGCCATATTATTATGTTATAGCTCAAAGGTCGATACCTTGTGCTTTCTTATATCTTGCATACCATGCATACATTGCATACTTTATTATTATGGTTGATGGCATATTTATATGGATATGCCTAGATGGATAAATGAGAAATTGATTAATAAAGGCAAAGTATAAAAATGAAAAATTGATTGCCTAAAGGCCGGATCCCTATATTTGTGTAACTAGGAGGTGTCTAACTTTTTCCTCAAGTTGTACCTAACTCCCAAACCCAATCTTTGATAGAGTGAAGATGGATTGGGCCTTCTAAATGGCTTAGACAGGCTCAAAATTTATCCTTACTCAGATTCTTATCCTAACCAAAGTCGAGTGGTGACTCTACATTTCATCTAGGGATGGGACCAATGTATTATCTCGACTTGGTCCTCCATTAACCCCAATTTTGGAAAAGGAGCTTCTATCTTGCGTGAGGCCTCAAAGATCCCTCGTTGATCCACTCATATTCTATGACTAGGGGGTTGTTGCCAACGTATAACCTCTCATCCTTATGATCCCTCGATGTCAATAAAAGGTAGAAGTCGTAAGTAAGATTTCACTCATTATAGTATAGTTGTGAAAATTCGAGGAGCTCACACCTAGTTTCCCAAAGAGCCTTAGAGCATTAAATTTACCGAAACACCTCTTGCTTCCTAAAAAGCCCTAGAGCACCAAATTTATCAAAATACCTTTAGCCTCCCAAAGAGCCCCAGAGCACTAAATTTACCAAAGCACCCTTAACTTCCTAAAGAGTCCCAAAAAGGCAAAAGTACCAAAATGCCCTTATTACTTTTAGAACACCCTAAACTTCCTGATTCAAGTCAAGCCATCAGAATACCCTTCAATGATAAACCTGCCCCTTGAAGGCCTAAGTAATATTTCAAAAAGGAACTACTTTCCCCCATAAATGGCAAAACCTAAGGAAGTATTTCCTATAGCATTTAGGCCTAAACCCATTACCTTGAGAAAAGAACAGACCACCAACATAGCCAAAAGGGTTGTAAGGATATGGGCTCAATATTACAAATACTGGAAGGGCCCAGATGACACATGAACCACCCAAGGGGCATCCCTGAGATTAAATCATCAGTTGAAAAGACTAAAGCACCCATAGAGAAATGTAAGGCACCAATGACTGTAAGAGGCTAATTATCCAATACCAACCACCTAACACCTTTAGAAGAGCTACTAGAACCACTTCGGTACTTGTTAGAAAGTTGTTGAAGAGTTGTCAAAATACTCAGTACCTACTAAAGAACTGTCTAAACCACTTTAGTATTGGCTATAAAAGCTACTGAAAAGCTACTAAAATAATTGGTACCTGCTAGAGAGCCGTTAGAACCACTTCAGTACCTGCTTGAGAGTTGCTAAGAGCTACTAAACACCTGGTACCTACTAGAGAGCTACCAAAACCATTTTAGTACTTACTAGAAAGCTGTTGAAGACTTGTCAAAACATTTGGTACCTGTCAAAGAGTTGTTATAACCATTTTAGTACTTGCTCGAGGAGCTGCTAAAGACTTGTATCCTTGGATATCCTTACTAATGTTTACATTTTTTTACTTTGCTTTGTTGAGACTTATTCAAACAGTCATTTTTCAAATGTTATTTTCCAACCCCACAAAGCAAGGGGCAAACTGAAACATCAAACTTTAGACTTTTAGATGCAAAGCCTAATAATGAAAATCACCAAATCTATTCCCTAAAATGTAAATGGAATTGCCAAAGAAATAGATGAAAGGCCTTGGGATACTTTGGAGAAACCCATAATTAATCCTAAGACCAAACCAAGACCAAGCCCAAAACTACCAACCAAGGTTAATGGGTTATACAGCCCATCAAGTAGGGCCCATCAGCCATTTAAGTAGGGCCCATCAGCCTATCATAAAACCTTAGTCTACAAAACTTTCTAGAACTGATCCCTCTTTAACCTTGAGTTGTACAACCTTGATAAATGGATGTATAACCATTTTTTGGTTGTATAGTCCATGTGCAAACCCTAATTCTAATAGGTTCATCTCTCTCTCTCTCTCTCTCTCTCTCTCTCTCAATGATTGGTTGTGTAACTAGATCCATTTTAGGCTTTGGTGCACTCACCCAACACCTATAAATACCCTTCCCATTTGAAAAGAAAGGAGGCTTGGACAACCTTAAGGTTACTATGGCAAAATCCACTCTCAAACATCCTCCAAACATAAAAACCCTAAACCCTAACTCACCTTCACTCACTTCAAGGTAGGATTAGACTTAATCTTTTCATTTTCATGCATTCCCTAAGCATTTTGAAAGATATTAAACCCACCATGTGCCTCTGAGAGCAAGGACTTCACTAAAAAGCATCCAAGATTCCCTCAACTCCCTCTTCTTCCTCCTCCTTTTTTTTTATTTTTTTGTTTATAAAACCCAAGAAATATAGCCTTAATTGTAAGTTGTACAACCCCTCATTTGGGTTGAATAGGCCAATATGAGTAGTAAACCGCTTTTTGAAAAGTTTTTCTTTTTCTCCTATTCAAATTTCTTTCTTTTAAAAGCATTTTTTAGGATATTTTGCGACTCCAATGTCTAAATAGGGTGAGGTTTAGCAAACATGACCCTTATTCACTACAAAAATGATGTTTTTGTTATGTTTCACATGGTTTTTGTTGCTTAATTACTACTTGAGAGAGATTCATTAATCATTATAAAGACTCAATAATAGCAATGGACAAATGAATCAATCAGATGAATATTTGGAACCCATTAGAAAGTCACCAAGTGAAGTTGAACCTCTAGCTCATTTCTTATATTGATTGCTTTCTTTGCAATTACTTTATTTTTATTTTAATTAATTTTAATTCTTAGTTTAAACCTTTTTTTATATTAGATTTCTAAATAATATAAGGAACAAGACACT
>CATIWR010059820.1:0-58989 GCA_949677035.1 Omphalea diandra
TATATATGTGTGTGTGTGTGTGTGTGTGTGTGTGTGTGTGTGTGTGTGTGTGTGTGTGTGTGTGTGTGTGTGTGTGTGTGTGTGTGTGTCTGTGTATGTGTGTGTGTGTGTCTGTGTGTGTGTATGTATGTATGTATATATGTATGTATGTATGTATGTATCTTTACATAAACACACATATATAGTATTTATAATTACATCTGAATATTATTTCACATAACTAAAACATAAATTTACTTAAAATAGAATTATGAGAATACTCTTATGACCTAAATTAATAGAATTAATCTATAAAAATCAAGGATATTATATCCTTACCCTCTTGTTGCAATTTCTTCCTTGAAATTGCATGTGAATTTGATGTACATAAATGATATGAAATGCTCATGTGATATAAGTATTAGGGTCATTACAATTTCCCACCCTCAATTGATTTTGCCCTCAAAATTGTTTTAGATACCTACATTATAAAAAAGATAGGGATAATGAAACTTCATCAACTCTTCACCCTTTCAAGTACAATAGAGGCCACCTCTTTATTCCATAATTTCTTCACTTTTCGATGCAAAATAGTTGTTGGTTAAAATCATATATGAAATATTAACAATAATTAGCAAGCTTAATATAAGGTTTGGTGTGTGATTGCATTGTTTAGTATAAGATTAGGTACATAGTCCCTTATTTTGATGTTATTACCCATGTTTGTTTGATATGTGACCAATATTTGTGCCTAATATTTATCATGATAATAATGTGTTTTAGATGACTAGAGTTGGTATATAAAGTGTCTTGAAAGAAGGAAGAAAAAGTCAGAAGTAAAACTTCCATAAGTTTTATGTTTCAAAAGATGTATTTTTATGGACTTTAGGAAGCATGTTTGGCTACCTAACTTTGCTAGGCATGAACTTTTGACCATCAAGGCTGAATGTCGGAGAAAATAAGGCTTGTCTAAGAAAAGAGACTTTTAGAAGCCAATAGTGCTCTCGATTTAAATTGAGTTAGCATGTCCAAATTAGACTTTTCACACTTCAAACTACCTTAACTCAACTCCTTATACCTTGAATAAACATCAATTTTTCTCAATTTTTAATTGTCTAAAACACATCAAAATCCTCCTAAAACATATTCTTTATCCATGGCTAACAAATCGAGTTAAGGAAATCAAGTTTACTCTTCCCTCTTCTTTTCATCTTTTACGCAAGTTGGTGAATTTTTTCTTTATATTTTAAGTAGGTTATAACCTATCATATCTCTTATATGCTTATTTTATGTTTGAACATATGTGTTTATGAAGGTTTTAAGCTTAGTTGTGATGGGAGACATGAAGCTTGATGATAATATGCCATAGAAGGTGATGTTATCTTTAAATAGTTATAGGTGTACTTCAAGAGTATGGGTTGTTTCTTTTGGTTCATAATGTTTAATGGTTTATGTTGGACTAGATTGATCAAACCTCTGTCAAAAGGTCTTTTTTGATATTGACAATGTAAAATTGATAAGTTCTAACATCTTTTTTAAGTGTTGATTTTGCAATTTTAAGATAGGTTTGCATTGGAAGTTGGATGAGAGTCTAAATCTCAAACATTATGAAAGGTATACTAATTCGCAATCAAGAACTTATAAATTGAAATTGCGACCTTGCAATAAGAATGGATGAACTTGATCCATATGGATCCACAAAGTAAATTGTAGTCGTGATCTTGCAAAGAAAGACATGATCTTCATATATTCTGGTTCGTAGTGATAGTCGCGTTACTTGTCGTGCCCACAACTTTTGTAGTTGATTGGAGGGAACCAAGTCCACAACCAGAGCTTGCCAGGTGTCCAAGATAACTGTTGACATATCAAAATTCATAGGGGTGAAATTACATTTGAGACCGCGACCTATTGAAGCATTTTCTCCTTACCAAACAGAATGATTCGCAGTCACTATCGCGTCCAAGAAGAACACTAATCACGATCGCAACTTTTGGTTGGTTGGATAAATGTAATGGCTATTTTTCTTGAAAGACCAATAACAAAATGCCAATTGGACTAGCTGTTAGATACAAATGGGGTTCTCCATTGCAATTTCAGCTTTCTGAGCTCAAATTGGAAATTCGTGACCATGAAATGTTAGTCACAATTGCAAAATTAGTCTGACATGCATTAAATGCAAAATCTACCTAACTTACCTTAAAGATTTAGACATAGTTTCTTTCTAATGCCTCTTTGGTGGTTATTACCTATAAATACTCCACCAAATAGACATGAATGCAAGAGAATAACATTGAATATAACCAAACTCTTGCAATTTTTATTTCTCAACCTTAAATTCTTTGTATATGAGTTGATATTATTAGGTGTAAGTATTAAACACCATTGTTATTGGGTTTAAGAGTTAGCCTAGCTGTAAAACTCTTGTTTAGGTTGAGTGTGAACCTTTGGAAAATACTAGAGAGATTTGCTTGTGTGGGCCTTAAAACACAAGTTGTAAGGTTGTATGTGAACCATAAAACACAAAGTGTACAAGTTTGATATAAGCTTGAAAACACCATTTAGTGATAGTGAGATACCTAATTGTAAAGAATTAGGGAGTGGACGTAGGGTTCATTAACACCCAAACTACTATAAAACATTGTATGTTCATTTCTTCTCCTTCTTCATCAATCTACAAATTATCTTCCCTCTAAATTTTTAAATTTCCACTAATTCAACCCCCTTTCTTGGTGCTCAAGGGCCAACAAGTGGTATCAAAGCCAAGTTCTCATTAAAACTCTTAATTTATTGAGCAAAGACACATGACACAAAAAGGAATCCACACCCATTTCAAGCCATTCTATGATGGATCCAACTATACACATTGGAAGTAGAGGATGGAGATATATTTAGACAACGATGTTATGGAACTTTGGGATATTGTGGCAAAAGAATGGAAGCCTCCTACTAAAATGGTTGATGGAAGTGAAGAGTTAATCCCAAGGGAAGAATGGGTGGAAGCTCATTATTAAGGGAAAAAATAGGAAGAGTTCAACATTACCTCACAGCCCATGGAATTTGTTAAGCTTTGGAGAACTGCCATGAAAGCACAACCTTGATGAAATCTAGCAGATTGAAAGTGTATGTGATAGAATGGGAGCTATTTATGATGAAAGACAATGAAAATATCATTGATATAAAGAATAGACTTTTGTCCATCATGATAAACATGACGAAATTCAAAAAAAAAAAAAAAACTCACCAATAATGAGGTAAACACTAAAATACTTATATCCTTACCTCTTGAGAAGTTTAGTGCCAAAGAAGTTGAAAAAGATGAGGAAATGAAGTTGAGAGGGCAAGGGAACAAGAATGACAAAACATAGAAGAAAACTTTAGCTCTTAAATCCTCATCCAATGACAAATAAATAGAGACTGTCTCAAGTGATGATGATAGTGAAAAAGAAGAGGAGAAGCTAGTTATGTTTTTTAGAATAACCAAAAAGCTGACAACAAGAAGAAAAAAATAGAAAAGATAGAAAAAACTTTAATAAGGCTTCTCCCAACCTCAAAGAAAAGAAGGGTGAAGTAATATGCTATGAGTATGGCAAGCAAGGCCACATCAAGTGTGATTACCTTAATCTAAAAAAGAAGAAGAAAGGGGATCAAAAAAAGAAGAAAAGCTTCAAAGCTACTCGGGATGATATCTCTAGTGAGGAGGATGAAGATGAGAAAGTGACAAATCTATGTTTCATGGCACAAGATGACTCTTCGAATGAGATAAGTTTCTCACCCCATTATTGTGAAAATTATGATGCATTAGATGATGTAGATGATGAACTCTTGGAAGCTCTTACCTTGAGATGTGCAAAATATAAGTCACAAATGAAAACTTACAAAAAGAAATGCTCAAAACTATAAAATGATCATTAAATGAGCTTGTAAGAGAATTGAGGACATCAAATGAAGAACTTAAAAAATTTGTAGAAAGTCTTATAAAGTCTTTGTCCTCTCTAAACTCCTTAAGAAAAGACAATGATAACTTAAAAGGAGAGGTAATTGAGCTTAGAAATTCCATTTCTAAGTTTCACAAAGGGAAGGAAGCCTTAGATATATTAATAGTATCTCAAAGATCTCCCCTAGAAAGTCATGGTCTTGGCCTCAATGGAGCCTCTTCATCATCTAATCCCCTTCTCACCACTTTCATAGGGCTTCAGTACCTCAAACATCTAGTATTAAGGTAATTAGGAGGAAGAGTGTTGAAAGCACTAAGCCACCAATGCCTAAGGGTAAGGGAAAGGCACATCAAGGCTCAAAGCTTAAGCCTGAAAAGGCTAATCATGCATTCATCTACACTAAGAAACATGTTCACCCTAATACATATAAAAAATTATCTTTTACTCCTAATCATTCATGCACATGTTCACACTCACATCATCATAGTATGAGAAGGACCCCTACTCATACCAAAGCTATGTATAAAAGAAAGACTCATAAGTCTGAACTCCAATGTCATTATTGGATGAAGTTTAGTCATATAAACATCTTTTGTTATATAAAGAAAGCTCATCTCAAATTAGAGGACCTTTCGAAGCCTAATCCTAAGGACCCAGGTATGTTTGAGGACCTAAACAAAAGTGATTTGTTTATGTTGTGTAGGATTGTATGATAGCCACCAATGAAGACAATGATTGGCATATGGATAATGGATGCTTAAAGCATATGGGCAACAAAAAGCTAATCATAACCATAAAGGAGAAAGAAGGTGACAATGTCACTTTTGGGAACAATGCCAAGGGTAAGGTAATTGGCATTAGAATAATTAGTTTGTTCACTTATTGATAATGTTCTTCTAGTATATGGTTTACAAAACAATTTGCTTAATGTAAGTCAATTATATGATAAAGTAACAAAGTCACCTTTGACCCTATAGAGTGCTAGGTTACCACTTTGGTAGGTAAAAGGTTAATCTTCAAAGGTAAAATGAGGGACAATACCTACTTAATTGACTTACAAAATTTGGCTAACTAATCTTTCAAGTGTCTTGAGTCCCTTAGAAATGAGGCTTGGCTTTGGCTTTGGCTATGACGGGTAAAAGGGTAATCTTCAAGAGTGAAAGGAGAGGTAATACCTATTTAATTGACTTAAACTATTTGGCTAACCAATCTTTCAAATGTCTTGTGTCCCTTAGCAATGAGGCTTGGCTTTAACATAAGAGACTTAGTCATGCTAGCATGGAGCTCCTATAAAAACTATCTAAAGGAGAGGTAGTGGAAGGTCTTCCCAAGCTACAATTCTTAAAGGACAAGACATGTGGACCATGCCACATAGAGAAGCAACATCTATCTTCATTCAAATCAAAGAATGTTGTAAGTACATCTAGATCTCTTCAACTTATCCATATATACTTGGTTGGACCTACAAGGAGAGCTAGTTTAGGTGGAAAGTATTATGCATTTGTCCTAGTTGATGATTACTCTAGGTTTACTTGGATATACTTTCTAACTCATAAGAATAACACTTTTGACGCTTTTAAAAGTTTTGCAAAAAGAGTTCAAAATGAAAAAGGTTACTTCATTTCTTCTATAATGAGTGAACATAGAAAAAAAATTCAAAATGAATTTTTTGATCCCAAGAAAATGAGATTTCTCATAACTTTTTAACTCCTAGGATACCACAACAAAATGTTGTTGTAGAGAGGGAAAATAGAACAATAGTAGAGATGGCTAGAACCATGCTCAATGACTACTATTTGCCTAATTACTTTTGAGTCGAAGCCATTACTACTTCTTGTAATATTACTAATCGTGTTTTCAAAAGACCCATTCTCAATAAAACCTCTTATGAGCTTTGAAACGGTATAAAGCCTAAGTTGTTATATCTAAGAGTATTTAGGTGCAAATACTACATCTTAAATACTAAGGACAACCTTGAAAATTTTGATTCTAAGATAAATGAAGGTATTTTTCTAGGTTATTCTACCTCTAGTAAAGCTTATAGTGTACTTAATAAAAGTGACATAGTTTTTAAAAAGTCAATGAACAATGTGTTTGATGAATCTAGTAAACTTGATCTTAGAAAAGGTTCTCTGGTTGATAGTCTTGTAGGTGACTTTGAGAAAATGGAGTTAGTGTCAACTTCAAGAGAAATGGTTATAGACCTTGGTGAAAACAAGCCATCAAAAGAAGAAAAGGAATCCTACCCACTTCAAGTAGAAATTCTAGCTTAAGATCTTCCCAAGAATTATAGATTCTCTAGACATAACCCAGAAGATCTAATTATTAGTGATACATCTAAGGAACTAGGTATTAGATCTCAACTTCATGCTTTAAACAATAATCTTGCATTTATTTTTCAATTTGAGTAAAAATCAATTGATAGGCTCTTGATGATGAAAGTTGGGTGATTGCCATGCAAGAGGAACTCAACCAATTTGAGAGAAACAAAGTATGAAAACTTGTTCTTAGGCTTAAGAAAGTATGAGAACTTATTCCTAGGCTTAAGGAAGTATGAGAACTTGTTCCTAGGTCTAAGGAACACCTTGTTAGAGGATGCAAATGGGTGTTTAGGAAAAAGTTAGATGAGCCAGATTTCATTACTAGAAACATGGCTAGATAGGTTGCAAAGGGGTACAACTAAGAGGAAGACATTGATTATGATGAAATCTATGCCCCTATAGTAAGATTAGAGGCTATTAAAATTCTCTTAGCTTATGCATGTCACATGAACTTTAAATTCTTTCAAATGGATGTTAAAATTGCATTTTTAAATGATCTCATTGAGGAGGTTGTTTATGTTGAATAACCTCTAGGTTTTGAATCTCATATTTTTCCAAATCATGTTTCTAAATTAATTAAAGCCTTATATGGTTTGAAACAAGCTTTAAGAGCTTGGTATGAAAGGATTAACTCATTTCTTTTTTACAAAATGATTTTGAGAAAAGGAATGTTGATACTACTTTATTTGTCAAAAAACATAATCAAAACACACTCATTGTATAAATATGTGTCGATGATATTATATTTGGTGCTACTAATAAATCTCTTTGCAAGGATTTTGCCAAGTGTATGACTAACGAACTTGAGATGAGCAAGATGGGAGAGCTCAAGTTCTTCCTTGGCCTACAAATCAAGAACACCAAAGAAGACATATTCATCAACCAAGCCAACTATATAAAGGAGCTACTTAAGAAATTTGGCATGGATGGATGCAAAGTAGGAAAGACACTAATGAGTGCTACCATCAAACTAGACAAAGATGAATTGGGTAAGTTAGTTGATGAAAAGAGGTATAGAGGTATGATTGGTTCTCTTCTCTATCTCACTGTCTCTAAACCTGACATCATGTTTAATGTATACATGTGTGCTAGGTTTCAATCATGCCTTAAAGAATAACATCTTAATGTTGTTAAAAGGATTCTTAAATATTTACATGGCACATTGCACTTAGGTTTATGGTATTTTGGAAATTCATCTTTTAGACTTTTAAGATATTTGGATGCGAATTATGTTGGTAGCTTATTAGATAGAAAAGGCATGTCAATTTATAGGAGAATGCTTAGTTTCTTGGTTTAGTAAGAAACAAGTTTTAGTTGCCTTATCCATTACTGAGGCAGAATATGTAGCGGTAGGTTATTGTTGCACCCAAGTTCTTTAGATGAAACAACAACTAAAGGATTATGGCAAAGTTGTTGATCACATTCCCATCAAATGTGACAACACAAGTGCGATAAATCTTTGAAGGAATACCATTCAACACTCTAAGAGCAAGCACATTGATATTAGATCACTTTTTAGAGATCATGTCTAAAATGGTGATGTGGTGTTGGAGTTTATTGACACCAATCATCAACTTATGGACATTTTCACTAAATCCCTTAATGAAAAAAGGATGAACTTCATTAAGAAGGAGTTAGGAATGCTTAATAGAAGCTCATTAGAGTGAAAATTAGATCTCATTTCATATTTTTTTATTGAATTTATAGATTTGAATGATTGAATAATGTGTTTTGATATAAATGTATTTTAATTACTTTGGAGGATTTAATTATTTATGCAAATGTTCCTCTATATGCCAATTTACATGATTTAGTCATCATTACATTAAGTGGATCACATCCAGAAAGACTATTTTTTTTCTTCCTTTCTTTTCTTTTCTTTCCTTTGCTTCGTAATTCGTTGTCACAATGATAAAATCTTGATTGCAATTTACAAGCACTCTTCAACTTTTTATTACACCTCTAATTCGCTGTCGAGATTTAAGATTGCCACTATGAATTTTTTAAAATTCAAAAGTTTTGACCATTGATTCCTTTAGTTTCCAAGGAATTCTTACCTATTACTTATAAATTTTGTAATTAGCTATCGCGAATTGAGGTTCGCGATCGTAAATTAGAGTAACTCTCAAGCATTAATTGATTTAACTGCCAACTGATGGCACCCCCTCATTTATTGCAAAATTTACCATTTATTACCATTTTTTATTAGATTTTTTTTACCTATTTAAACCATTCCAACACCTTTCCATTTCACTTTTACCTATTCTCTTCATCTATCTCTAATTGTTTCTCTCAAATCTACTACTTTCTCCTAACTTCTCTCATGGCACCTAAGAAGCTTTCTAGAGCAGAAAAAGTTAAGGGCATAGCCCAACCTTCTGTCTCTCCTGCTCTTCACTTGAAGAAAGGGATAACAAAAGAGGATAATGACCAATATAAAGCCAACTCTAACAAAATAATCCAACCCAACAAAATTTCCTCTTCTTTTCTCCTTAAATCCCTTAGAATATAGAATGAAATTCATGCATGCTTATCTAACTTGGGCTGGAATAAGTTCATCTTTTGAGATGAACCTGGATATAAAGAAATTGTTAAGGAGTTTATGTGCATGGTCACCTTAAGCTGAAGAGCAAAATCAAAGGCAAGTCAATATGGGTTAGTTTTTCAGGCATTTAGGGACCTTTATTTTATCACTTTTGAACAAATCTCTAACCTTTTTAATCTTCAAGTAGAACATGATATCCCTTTCATCATCTCTACATTTGACATCATCTACTCTGAATTATGGTTCGAGATTTCCATAAAAATCAAACATGACCCCAAAACATCTTTGGCCAAATATATTAGCACCCTTTCAAATTGGCTTCTTCACTGTACTATCACCTTTTATGTTAATGTTAGAGGTGATGGGAATGAAAAGGTCTCCCAAAAGACCTAGCATTCTTATTTTGTTTAACAAAAAATAAACTCATCTAAGCAGACTGATACCTTGTGGATCAATTGATTCACATGAGTACAAAACCTAAAAGCCAATTCCTCATTCCATCTCATGTCATAATAATTTATCATTATATAGAGACTCCTAATGAGGAGAATGAGAAATTTCACACTAAGAAATTTTTGTCCTTCTAGAATTTCCTTGATTTACCATACCTTATCAATGCTAAGGCTATTCACTTTGACATTTATGTTATACCTTGGGATCAATTAGGGCCAAAAGGCATGAGACTGCTCAAGCCTAAAAAAGGAAAAGGCTTGTGATAGAGGAAGGTGCTCAACTAATTCCATCTCCTAAACCTAAACCAATGACAAAGTCATTTACCATATCCCTTTCCTCAATCAATAAGAAATTGGACAAAGTAATGAGGATGATCAAGAAGAGATTTCTTCTACTTTCCTACCTCCATAGTGACTTAATAGATCTTTAAGAAAAGGTGGGTGCTACACGTTGCCATCTCCCTGATTTTAAAGATTGGGAGGATACTCTAGAAGAAGAAGAAGATTAAGAGGTGGAAGAAAGGGATGAAGCACAAGGAGGAGGTGCAAATGAAGACATTTAAGATTCTGGAGATTATGATAGCTCTTCAATCTTTTACTGTCCTTTATTAGGCTTATAATCTTTTTATGTTTCTCTTTTATTGATTTTGATTATTTTGTGGATTAAGTTTGTGATCCCACATCTCTATGTCTTTGTTTATCTATGTTTATCAATAAATTTATTTGTTATTTATGTTTTATATGTTTGTACATAAAGTATGATTGCTCTTCAATTTAATAGACAAATCCCTATTCAAATCATGTCACTTATGCTAATTTAATTTTAAAGCCCTTTATATTCTCTTTTTTATCTTGACAAAGAGGGAGAGAAATAGTGAAAGAAATTGCATGACATATAATCAAAGGGAAGTATAAGTTGAAGGAAAGCAATCTAATTTCAATTTTTATTGATCTTAGTCATTTCTTTTTTATTTCATTAGTTTCTCAACAAGTTTAATTTGTTAAAAAATGTTAACCATCTCAACTTCACACTTATACAATTCATTACCCTTTGCAAAATCAATCTAAGCTGTCAAAATAAAAAAAGGGGATATTGTTGGACTAGGTTGGCCAAACCTATGCTAAAAGGTCTCTTTTGATCTTGACAATGTAAAATTGATAAGTTCTAACATCTTTTTTAAGTGTTGATTTTATAGTTTTAAGATAGGTTTGCATTGAAAGTTGGATGAAAGTCTAAATCTTAAGCATTGTGAAAGGTATACAAATTTAAGGTCAAGAACTTATAAATCACGATCATGACCTTGTAACAAGAATGGATGAACTTGAACCAGATGGATTCGTAGAGCAAGTCACAATAGTGACCTTGCCAAGAAAAACATATTCTTTATACAATTTGATTCACGATGTCAGTCGCATTGCTAGTCGTGACTGCATCTTTTCCAGTTGATTGGAGGGAGCTAAGTCCATGACCAAAACTTGCCAGGTGTCCAAGATAACCGTTAACATATCAAAATTCATGAGGGTGAGATTGCTTTCAAGTTCGTGACCTGTTGAAGCATCTTCTCCTTACTAAATAGAAGGATTCATGATTAGTATCACGCCCAAGAAGTACATTAATCACAACCATGACTTTTGGTTGTTTGGATGAATGTAATAATTATTTTTCTTGGAAGACCAATAACAACATGCCATATGGACTAGCTGTTAGATACAAATGGGGTTCTCTACCATGATTTTAGCTTTCTTAGCTCAAATTGAAAATTTGTGATCATGAAATGCTAGTCACGACTGTAAAATTAGTATGCTAGGCATTTAATGCAAAATCTGCCTAGTTTACCTTAGAGATTTAGACATAGTTTCTTTGTAACATATCTTTGGTGGTTATTGCCTATAAATACTCCACCAAACAAACATGAATGCAAGAGAATAACATTGAATATAGTCAAACTCTTGCAATTTTGTTTCTCAACCTTAAATTCTTTGCATGTGAGTTGATATTGTAGGGTATAAACATTAAAGACCATTGTTATTAGGTTTGAAAGTTATCCTAACTGTAAAACTCTTGTTTAGGCTAAGTGTGAGCCTTTGGGAAAACACTTGAGAGGTTTTCTTATGTGAGTCTTAAAACACAAGTTGTAAGGTTGTGTGTGAGCTACAAAACACAAAGTGTACATGTTTGGTGTGAGCTTAAAAACAACATTTAGTGATAGTCGAATTCTTAATTGTGAAGAATTGGGGAGTGGAGGTAGGGTTCATTAACACCTAAATCACTATAAAAAATTGTGTGTTCATTCCTTTTCTTTCTTCTTCAATCTCCAAATTTATTATCTTCCCTCTAAATTTTTTAAATTCCAACCAATTCAACCCCTCTTCTTGGTGCTCAAGAGCCAATAATTTAGTAAATGATAATTAGTATTTTAATATTCATATTTGATAAGAAAATTGAGCTTAAATGGTGTTTTAAACCTTAGCTACACTAAAGGTAAAGTTAATATCTTAATAAACATTATAAGTGTTCTTATATAACTAGCTTAATTTTACAAGGAAGATTGATATTAAATGAGTTTTTTTAACTTTATTTGTATACATTGATGAAGATAATGACATTTGAATGCAATGATAATGCTTTTGTGTGTTGGCAATCTTTAGGGATGATGTGGGGATTCCGTTGATACATGGCTAGCTATGTTTGGATGAGTGATGTAATACGTTGATGATGCTAAATGAAATGAATGCATGTATGACATGCCTGGTGAGAAAACTCTCCCGTGTAAGAGAAAGACACTAGCTATGTGATATGATATGTAAGGATTCCATTGATACACGGTTAACTATGTTTGGATTAGTGATGTGATATGTTATTAATGCTAAATGAAATGAATGCATGTATGACATGGTTAGTGAGGAAACTCTCTTATGTAAGAGAAAGATGTGGTTGACGAGGGAACTCTCCTGCAAGAGATGAAATATTAAACTGGCAGGTAAGGAAACTCTCTTAGAGTAAGATGGCTTATGGAAAAGTGAGGAAGTCTTCCATAATTTCTTAAGTATGGTTTTCCCATGGACTTAGGTTACCTTAATTATTTATATGAAATGTGCCCATATGAATGAAAAGTCTAATGACTTGCATTAATTACTTATATATGTATAATATTTTGATGTATGTTATTTTAGTTAGAGGGGGTATAGGCTTATCTATTTACTAAGTATGAAAGGTTCACCTCAACTTGTTGGCAATTACAAGTTCTATGCAAGAGGCATAGGACAAAGAAGGCTAAGATCTCACCCTATTTTGAGTTTTGTTAAGGATATATAAGTATATATTATGACCTCTTACTATACTAAGACTTATGAATATGTATAAATTCCTAGTAAATCGCACTAACTAGCAAATATGTATCTATATTTTTTGGGAAGATATTTGTGAGCACCAGATCTCTGCCCTGGGATTCAAGCCCAATGATGAACATAACTAAAATTATTCTCCAGAATACAAGGGGAATTGCAAAAGGAAGAAGAGAAAAGACCTTAAGAAGCCTTGGATTGGGTCCCAAAGCTAAGCGAAAGCCCACAAGGCCAAAAGGCTAATATTATTAGCCGTGATTTAGTGTGTTGTATTGTAACAACTATTTTCATTTACTAATCATGGCATTCATGTCCAAAAATACATATGCATAAAGGTAGATTCATCATACATACATAATCTAACATTTATTTAATATATGTATGTTGACTAATGTTCAAGGCCAGTGACCACAAACTAATTCCTATATAGATATATGTACATGACATAAGGAGAGAGAGAGTAGGAATTCAGCCTACGACCTGAGCTCCATGTGTCTCTATATAAAACTTTATACTCCAAAGTATCCAAACCTTATGCTTTAGTATTTGAAAAATATAATTGCGATTTGGTGAGTCGTGATTCAATGAATAAAAATAATAATCAAGTTCTTATGGCATAACCATCAATCAAATATCATCAGGATACATTAAAAGTGTAAGAATTGACTATGTAAGTGCAAATGCAATCGATTGATTTTGTTATGACCTTGCAAGGCAAACACTGCTCCCTGGAATTCATGTAATTCAAGTGATATTTGATTTTGCTAGCTAGCATATAACAAGTAAATCATTTGATGAATAACATGTGCCAATAGGACATATTGGTCCCTTTTTCTAAGTGATTTACAAGTGTTAACAAATTGGTCACAACATCCTTTTAGTTCTATATGCAAGTATTCATTCATAATGGTATACCAAGTAATCATTAAGATCATATACTTCTCACTTGACTTTTATTCATGAGTAAAATGTCACAATTCAATCATATATACATGTAATAGAACATAACCATATCATAAAATCATCATACATACACATTAGAATCTAATCATGGCTTTTACTCACCTTTTGATGCGACCAATCTTCATGATAGGTTTGGACATCTTCCTTAGGCTTCCTCAAAGTGTTAGGATCCTAACATTTGATACATCTACCATTAAAAAAATGTCAAAATGAGTTTACACGCATGGTATGCAACAATGGTCATATTCCATGCAAATGGACCTAGTATTTAAGCATATTATTCTTGTGTGGCAGCTTGATATTACTACACTCTCGTAGTAATTACTCTAGATATACTTATCCAAATGAATTGATTCTGTTTTAAAATAAACTAGACACATAATGATACAACATAGTTATATTTTAGATTAATATAAGACATATAGAAAATGTGGTTAATTTTAAAATTATGCCCTATTTCAATATCATCTCAGTCTGAGTAGGTCTTACAATCATAGGTATATCTAAAATTATACAAATCCAATTGCAAAAATGATTTATCATCAGATACATATCACATATAGGAACATCACTCATGTTTTACACATTGTAAAATTTAGTCTATAAGGTCACCAAAATAAATGGTCATTTAGGGTGAGTAGGTTCTCAACACATTGAGAATTAGTCACAATAAAGGAGTAATATCTCATCAACCATGATATATTTGGCAAAACTATTTCATATGCATATAGAGTAGACAAAAATATATAACTTTAAAGTTTGGAACATCACAAAATTCTCATTCTATGACCATCAAATTCTTGAAAAACATAGATGAAACAGGTTTCATCAGATTCATCATCAGTCACAATAAAAGAGGTATATCTCTTTCCACAAAATAAAGTAAGCAAAACTGTTTCACAAAATTTAGAAAGGTATAATCCTACAAATTTCATATTTTTTACCTTGTCTAAATCAGCACATAAATTCATCAAAATATATGAAAACATAAAGATTTTGGTTGATTGTGAACCAACCCTAATGAAGGAGCCACAACTCCTCACAAATGCCAAATTAAGAAAAACTGTTTTACATGCTTTTAGATGGGGCATAAAGCTACAACTTTTATGGTTTACACTTTCCCTAATTACTCTTTTAGGATTATGAAATTGTGAGTGCAACAAGCTACTTTAATAATAAAACTAACATAATCAGCTCTATTTTTCTTAAGCTACACATTCCATACATGAGGTCCACCTCAAATACTCTATAATTCTTACTAACCATGCATGATTAACAAGTCATGAGGGAGGAATTTCATGTGGGAAAAAGATAAATTAACTTACCTCTTTTCCCAGAATCAGAAAAGCTTAGGGTTCCTTCCTAGATAGCTCACTCTTCTCCCTCTCCTCTTCCTCCTCCTTCTTCTTATTCTTATTCTTCTTCTTCTCCTTCCTTTCTTTCTTTCTTCCTTAGATATCTCTTTCTTATGCTACCCCTCATATTTATCCTCTCTAATATGCTCCTAAAGGATGAAAAATTCAATTTGTAAACATATTCTAATAAGACAAAATCATGATCTCATTTCCATTGGTTAGAAGTACATTTTTCCTATTTTAGTCCTTCTTCTTCACTCCTCCATCCATCCCCTAATCCTTATATGCTCCTTATACTTTTAAATAAGCTTTAAAACACCATTATTTATGATGATATAACATGCACACAACATAAGATAATTTGTCATGCAATTATACAAACATTACATATATATTTAAGTGTCCCAAATGCAATGGTGCAAGTGTCATCATCGTGCTTATCTAATTCACATATCTAAATGATCATTTATCTAATACATATATTCATATGGGATTGAAAATCATTTATGCAATAAATATATTTACATGAGAATGCCAATGAATGAGGATAGGGATGTTACATGTATAGCTAACTAGCCTTAGCTATATAACCAACCACATAGCTGCACAACCAAGCCTTAAACCCTAGCCATCAGAAGATTCTAGAACCTTATCCCTGTAAAGTACATGGTTGTACAACCCGGTGCAACTAACCAAGTAGGTTGTACAGTCAACGACTTAGTTATACAGATCACCTGAAACCCTAAATTCTAAAACTTTCATGGTCCTTTGTATGGTGGGATGTGAATACCATGTAACCAGAACCATTCCAAACTTAGGTGCACCATTTTTCCTATATAAGTGCTACACCACTTGAAGAGAAAAAAAAGGCTTGGATAAACCTAACTAAACTCTACTAAAATCTCTCCATAAACATCCTTAAACACAAAAGACTTAAACCCTAATTAATCCACACTCAAATGTACAATAGAACAAGGCCTTTTGCATTATATTCCTAAGCATTCCCATTGTATTTTAGAGGTTGAAAACATAATCAAATGGCTCTAAGGGCCAGAAACGCATCGAGAAGCATTCCAAACCCCTTTTTTTGCTCTATTTTTTTTCTTTTTCTTCTTTGGCTTTCAAAAACTAGGACAATAAAGGTTGTACATACTTCTTTGTGGTTTGTATAGACTTCTAAGTGAGCTGTACAAACCAGTAGTTAGTTTGTATAGCCCTATTTTCTTGAGAACATATTGTGAAAATGTTCTTTCTTTCAAGTTGAATTTCTTCTTTATTTTTGATTATTTGAACCTCTTGAGGGCCCAAATGGCAAAATATAAGGTAGTCCTCATAGACTATGACCTCTAATCCACCAAAACTAAGGGTTAGGATCAAAGTCTAAACTTGTTTTCTTAAGTAGAACATTGATGTTTTCATTGCATTTTTGTCTCATATTCTCATCCCATTTTAAACATTCTTTTTTTTAAAAAAAATTTTAGCCATGATTGATTGAAAGAACTTGAGTTCCTATGTTCTTAAGAGCTTACAATCCCTCCAAGGATAATGATTAGTTCACATTTCTTCCTTTCTCAACCTTAATGACTGCTAGCATGTTATGTCTCACACATGAAGTCTTTTGCATGTTGGCCTTGTGAGCTTCCATTTTGAGTTTATGGACATCTTAGCCCTTTTTGTGGATAATAGTGTGTTTAGAAAGGTTTGGCTATTTTGGAGCATAATATGGAAAAAGATTCAATAACCCGAGGATCTCATATGTCAAGACTCTTACGTTAGGCTTTCAAGATCCTCCAAATTGCACTTGTGTTCCATGCCATGTTTATTATTTCTATGTTTCATGATTCATAAGTTTTTCTTTATTCATTGTTATTATTGTTTCAATGTGATTCACGTTATGTTGAGATGTTTATGATTATGCACTTGAAAATATGCTTAGGTTTCTTGACTTGGCAACATGGTAAGATTTTTACATGAGTTTTATTTCCTCTATTTTGGTATTATTGTCCTCATAATGGCTACTAAATTATGTGTTTTCTTAGATGTAGGTGCTTACTTGAGTTAATGATGACCTTAATGGTCATTATTTGGTGTTGGTCCTTATGCACTAAGAAAGGGTCGAATTAGTGAAAAATTTAAATTTTTAGAGCCAAATTTAGAGAAGCAAGGTTATAAGAAAAATTTGAAGAATAAAAGAAATAATGGATTTAAGTGGTACAATTGTTAACAAACCCTACATCCACTCTCCAATTCAATAATTAAGTATTTCACCATCACTAAGTGGTGTTTCATAAGCTCACACCAAACTTTACACTTTGTGTTTTACAAGTCTCACACATAACCTTATAAATTTTTTCCAAGGTTCACACCTAACCTATACAAGAGTTTTCTTTATAAGTATCACTTTAAAACCTAGACCTAATGGTGTTTAATAGCTCACACCAAACCTTAACAACTCATTTACAAAGAATTAATGCGAGAGAGTTAGTAAACAATTTATAAAAGTTTGGCCACAATAAATTGTTATTCTCTTACATTTAAGTCCATTTGGTATAGTATTTATAGGTTACCACCATTAAAGAGACATTACATACTTCAAAGTTGGTGGCAAAATCCAACATTAAATGCTTGTCAGATGAAAGTCATAGTCAAGATAGGAAGTTGAGGTTACGAGTTTCTTTTTAATCTAGATTTTGCTAAGTCGCGGTTGAGACCTTTAATTGTGTCTAACAACTAGTTACACGTGGCACTACATCATTGGTTAACCCATAAACTAGTCATTAGGTTCTTCTTGACCATATTAAAAGTAGCGATCACGAAATGGGGGATTGGCCGCTATCATCACCATGAACTAAACTGGACCTTAGAGATCATGGATTCTCATGATTCACAGTTATTATGCCAAAGTTGTAATCATGACTTTTGAATGGGCAACAGTTTTCTTAACACGTGGCTTTATTTGGTTAAGTATTTAGAGTCCCTTCAATTGGTTTTAAAGATTGTGGTTGTTATCTCTATCATGACCAAGACCGTGAACTACTCTAGACTTTGTGTTTTTGAAAAGTTAATAAGTAACAGTCATGACATAAGATTCTTGATCATGACTTTGGAGTCATTTTCCACACTTAGCTTTTTAAGCTTCCATGCAACTTCTAATGAGTTTTTATCTTAATTTTTGCAAGATTAAAACTTAAAAATAACATTAGAGCCTTTCAATATTTATTATCAAGATCAAAAGAGACCTAGTCTAACAATCTCTCTCTTTTTTATTTTGACAATCAAGATCGAATGTACAAAAGACAAAGTGTCAAATATACATATTCTTAAGTGTTTTAAGGTTTTGGAAGTCTGTTGAGAAGCTAAAATTGACAAGTCAAGGTGATGGAGAATATCTAATATTTAGGGCATTAAACATCAAACTAATAAAGCACTCCCCTTTTATCAAGTTAGTATTTTCAACTTTAAATATTATCCTTCTACATTATGTATGAGTCCAATTTTCTCTCCCCCTTTGTCAAGATAAAAAAAATATAGGATGTTAGAGACTAAGAGAGAAGAATGAGAGGTTCAATAGGGCACAATCAAAATTGTAATGAATTGGAGTAGAATAAAACAAACACAACTCAAATTGAACTATCATCAATTATAAAATAGAACATAATTACATAAACAAATTCAAACATACTAAGATGTTTAATCACACACTTACTAAGCCATAATTTTGAAAACAAGAAGACATAATACAAATTAAAAACAGAAGCTAGAAACATAAAACATGAAAAGGTTTTAAAGTGTTAGGGACTCATCACTATCTTCAACCACTTCATCATCTTCATCATCCCCTTGTTTACCATGTCTACCACCTTTTTATGCTTGGACCCCTTCTTCTTCTTCTTGTCCTTTCTCCTCTTTTTTTGTGTCCTCCAAGTCTCTAAAATTAAAAAGATGGCAAAAAGTGGCTCAAACTTTTTCTTGTAAATCAACCAAATCACTATGTAGATGATAGAGAAGATGGAACCTTCTCTTGATCATCATCACTTTGTCTAATTTTTGGTTGATGAAGGAAAGAGAAATAAAAGCAAATTTGGCCTTGGATTTTACCTTAGGCACTAAAGGAAGAGCTTCTTCTTCTTGAACTTCTACATCTTCAAGAACCAGTTTCCTTCTCTTGGATGCTTAAGATGCAGCTTGTTTTTTGACACCATGTGCCCGTTGCTTTTTGACACCATGTTGGATGCTTAAGATGCAGCTTTTTTTTTGACACCATGTGCCCATTGCTTTTTGACACCTTGTGCCCACAATAAATAAGCATAAGACTGGGAATGTATGGCCTTTACATTTACCAAGTAATTGAGGTCTAAGAAATTAACGTTTTAATGGAATTTGTTGATAAGGAAGGGTTCATTTTCAGGTGTTAAAGCTCCCACAAATTGATAAATGGCAGTGACGTGGGAGGGAAGAAGAAATTAGCTTTGGTTTTAATACATATGTGAACCAATTGATCCTTAAAGTGCCTCCTATTTATGTGTTTCTTAGTATTAATATGTGTATATCCCTCCTTAGTATAATGTAAGTAAGGGGTCGGTCCACATGGAAGTAAAGTGAATAAAGTAATAGGATAACAAACTAAATCAAAGAATAGGGCAAACTAAACTAACAAAGCAAGTAAAACTAAACTAATCTAACAATAGAAATAAAATATATATGCAAATTAAACTAGACAACACATATTCAAATGAAACAACCAATGATCATGAAATGTTGCAGAATGAATTGATTGGAGGATCAACATAATGTCTTTAAATGCTTATCGCTAGGTCAACCAAAGATGCTTATGAACAAAACTATACTCACTCTTGCTTTTTGTATAATTTGTAAACATAGAAGTTATGCTTTATGCCAATCCTTTAAACCCCTTAGAGTAAATTTCCTCTCTCGAGCTAATCCTTTAAGCTCAGTGAATTTAATTAGCTTTCCATCAAAAAAGCTAACTCTTGTTATGAATCTTTAACTAACACATCATATATGTTGATCAATCATATATAACAACAAGAATTCATAATCAAACTCAAATTCAAATTCATTCATAGAAAAGAAAAATGATCAATTCATTATTCCATAGAATAGTGCAATGAGTAAGAAATCATTTGATCTCTTCTGTGAGGTGTAAAGCATTGAAAAGGAAATCAGAGGGTATTTTATTTATTTGGATGATCTTGTTCTCATTGGCCTTAAATCTCTTCTTTTCTTCCTTAGTAATGCCTTGCATTAGATGAAGAGAAGGGCCTTATTGGCTTGGTAGAGAGGAAGTGGCAATGCCTTTGCCTTTTTCTCTTTTAGTGAATTTTCTTAGGGCCATGAGATGGAGATGAGAGAGGTTGGAACAAAGAAGATGGAGAAGAATTTAAAGGAGCAGGAGTTTGGATGAAAAGATAAAATGAAGAAAGTGAAGAGAAGATGTTTGAGGGGGTTTATATAGGCTTAGGAGTGTGAAAGGGTTAAAAATAAACAAAATGGCTTAAAATGCCATAAAAGAGAGAGCTGCAATGTTTAAAATATGAACCCAACAATTACAAGCAAGTTGTCACTGTGAATTGCAAAATTCGTGAGTAGTAGACAAAAAAAAATCCTTAGAAAGGTATGAAGTCAACGATCAAAACTTTTTGAAATTTAAAAAGTCACAATGGCAATCTTGGATCGTGAAGGCAAATTTCAAAATGTTTAAAATTTGAAAATGGCTTGAAATTAGCGATCGTGAGTCTCAATCTTGGTCACTAATTAGAAGGCAATTTTGAAAACTAACTTGAAATGGAATTTCAAACATATGACCTAATACTAGTGTGATTTAATTAATATTTTGATGATCAATTCATGCATTTAAGCATTGAGAGGCTAAAATGTAACTTGAAATGATACACCTAACATATTAATCACAACAATTACATCACATTTTCATCAATCATATTAAACAAGTCATCCAAGAATATCAATCAATATTTTATCAAATAGTGAGATCTATTTTCACCCAAGGGAGCTTCCATCAAGCATTCAAAGTTCCCTCTTGATGAAGTTTATCCTTTTTTTTATTAAGGGGTTTATTGAAAATATTAGTAAGTTGGTGGTTATTGTCAATGAACTCTAACACCACATTACCATTTCACACATGATCTCTAACAAAATTATGCCTAATGTCAATGTGTTTGATCTTTAAATGTTGGATGGGATTCGTTGAATGATTTATTGCACTTGTGTTATCACATTTGATGGGAATGTGATCAACATTTTTGTCATAATCCTTGAGTTATTTTTTCATCTGAAGGACTTCAGTATAATAATAACTTGTCGCCACATTACCTGCTTTAGCAGAGGATATGGTAATTGATACTTGCTTCTTGCTAAACTAAGAAATAAAACATTCACCAATAAATTGACAAGTTTTGAAAGTGCTTTTTCTATTTAATAAACTATCAACATAATTTGCGTTTAAATAACCAAGAAGACTAAAGGATGAGTTCCTAGGATACCACAAACCTAAGTGTAATATGCCATACAAATATTTTAAAATTCTTTTAATCGCACACAAGTGTGATTTCTTAGGACAAGATTGAAATCTAGCACACAGGTAAACACTATACATAATATTGGGTCTATGACCTATAAGACAAAGGAGAGCCAACCATACCTTTATATTTCTTTTTATCAATAGGTTTACTTGATTCATCTTTGTCAAGCTTTATTAATACACTCATTGGAGTCTTAGCTACTTTTCATCCTTCCATGCCAAATCTCTTGGGAAGTTTCTTAGTGTATTTGGCTTGATTAATAAATATGCCCTCTTTGATATACTTGAAGACCAAGAAACAACTTGAGTTCACCCATCATGCTTATCTCAAATTCCTTATTTAGCCACTTAGCAAATTCTTTGCAAACAGATTCATTATTAGCACCAAATATAATATCATCAATATAAATTTGCATAATGAGTGTATCATTATCATGCCTTTTCATAAACAATGTTATGTCAAACTTTTATACCAAGCTCTTGGAACTTGTTTCAATCTATACAAGGCCTTAGTTAATTTGAAAACATGGTTGGGAAAATCATGAGATTCAAAACCCAGAGGTTGTTTAACATAAACTTCCTCCTTAATGTAACCACTCAAAAATGCACTTTTCACATCCATTTGAAAAAGTTTGAAATTCATATGACATGCAAATGATAAAAGAATTCTAATTGCCTCTAATCTTGTAACTAGGGGAAAATGTTTCATTATAATCAATGTCTTCTTTTTTGTTGTAAACTTTTGCAACTAATCTAGCTTTGTTTCTAGTGATGAAACCTTATGAAACCTTACTCATCTAACCTGTTCCTAAGCACCCATTTGTAACCTACAACTGAGTGTTCCTTAGGTAAAAGCACAAGTTCCCAAACTTGGTTTCTCTCAAATTGGTTAAGTTCCTTTTGCATAGTAATCATCTAACTCTCTTCATCAAGAGCCTCATCAGTAGACTTTAGCTCAATTTGAGAAACAAAAGCAAGATTATTATCTAAGGCATGCAATTGAGCTTTAGTACTCACTTCCTTAAAGTTTCACTAATGATTAGATGCTTTGGGTGATCCTTGGAGTACTTTAAGTGTTGAAATAAGCTCTAAATTTTTAAAGTCACCTGCAAGATCATCAACAAGAGAACCTTTCCCAAGATTGAGTTTATTAGATTCATCAAACACAACATTAATGGAATCTTCAACTACCATATACCTCTTGTTAAATACCCTATCAGTTTTGTTAGAGGTGAATAGCCAAGAAAAATGCCTTCAATGGTTTTTGAAGCAAAATTTCCAAGGTTGTCCTTGGTATTAAGAATGTAGTATTTGTAACCAAATACTTTAAGGTATGAAATCTTAGGCATTCTACCATTCTATAACTTATATGAGGTTTTATTCAAAATAGGTCTTTTGAAAACTTGGTTTGCAATATAACATGCTATATTGATGGCTTTGGCACAAAAGTAATTAGGTAAAGAGTACTCATTGAGCATTATTCTTATCATCTCTACTTATGTCCTATTTTTCCTTTCTACAATAACATTTTGTTGTGGTGTTCTAGGAGTGGAAAAGTTATGAGAAATCTCATTATCTAAAATAGAAGTTTTCAAAATATTCATTTTAAAATTCTTTTCCATGGTCACTTTAAATAAAAGAAATGAAGTAACAATTTTCATTTTGAACTCTTTTGGCAAAACTTTTAAAAGAATTAAAAGTGTTACTCTTATGAGCAAGGAAAAAGACCTAAGTAAACCTAAAGTAGTCATCAATAAGAACAAATGCATAGTATTAGCATTTCTAGTGGATCCAACTAAGTCCATATAAATAAGTTAAAAAGGCTTAGAAATACTTACAACATTTTTGGCTTTGTAGGATTCTTAGTGCTACTTCCTTATTTGACAAATTCCACATGTCTTATTATTGGTATACTTAAGCTTTGGATGACCTTCTAGTAGCTCTCCTTTTGATAGATGTTGAAGAAGCTCCATGCTAGCATGTCCAAGTCTTTTATGCTAAAGCTAAGATTCATTGTTAATAAAGATAAAACATTTGAAGGATTGGTTAGCTAAATTGACTGAGTATTAGGTAGGTAATGTTTCTCCTTTCACCCTTAAAGACTACCTTCTTATCCACCAAAGTGGTGACTCGATATTGTCTATGGTCAAATATGACTTTGTTACCTCTATCACATAATTGACTTACACTTAAAAGATTATGCTTTAAACCTTCAACCAAAGGACATTGTCAATGAGAAAACAACTTTTCTTACTAATAATCCAATGCTAATTACTTTACCCTTAGCATTTTTCCCAATGTTACATTGTCACCATCATTTTCCTTAATGGATGTAAATAGCTTCTTATTTCTGATCATGCACTTTGAGTATCCACTATTTTCATGTCAATCGTTGTCTTTCTTGGTGGCTTTCAAGCATTTCTATAAAATAAAATCATTTTAACTTTGTTTAGTTAACCAAGCATACTTGGGTCCTTAGGGATTAGGCTTGGAATAGTCTTCCAATTTGAGATGTTTCTTTCTGATGTATTAAAACACATTTATGTGCCTAAATTTCATGCAATAATGATATTGGAGTTTAGACTTATGAGTTTTTCTCTTATGAATCACTGTAGTATGAGTACGAGACCTTTTCATATTTTGGCTATGAGAATGCATGCAAGTGCAAGAGTGACAAGGAGTATAGGTGAAGTTTTTAGGTGTATGCCTCTTGGTGTACATGAAAGCATGATTTGCTCTTTGAGGCTTTGCTTTTGAGCATTAGGAAGCCTTTACTTTGCCTTTAGGCTTAGAAGACTTAGGGTTAAGAGCACTTTTCTTCCCAGTCACCTCAATACTTGAGGTTTAAGGATTATATGCTCTAATGAAGATGGGAGGAAAGGATGTGGAAGATGAGGCTCCATTGAAACCAAGTCCATATCTCACAATGGGTGGTCTTTAAGATACAATAAGTGTATCTAAGACTCATTTCACTTTATGAAATATAGAAATGGAATTTTTAAACTCAATAACTTCACCTTTCAAAGAATCATTCTTTTTTCTCAAAGATTCAAGGGACGATGAAGTTTTAGAAAGATTTTCCAAAGATTTCTTAAGTTCTTCATTTAAAGTTCTCAAGTCATTTACAAGCTTATTTAAACATTTGAATTCAACCTCAAGTTTAGAACACTTTTTCTTGTAAACTTTCATTTTGGATTTGTATTTATCACATCTCAATGATATGCCTTTAAGAAGCTCATCATCCCCATCCTCATATGCATCATATGTATCATAATCATCACAAAAATAAGAAGTACTTACCTAATGAAAAGAAGTACTTATCACATTAGACCAGTCCCCTTAAGCCATGAAGCAAAAGTTAGCAACCTTTTCATCTTCTACTTCTTCATTGGAGTCATCATCCTATGTAGCTTTAAAGCTTTTTTTTTTTTTTGTCCTTGTCCTACTTCTTCTCCTTCTTTAGCTTAGGACAATCAAATTTGATGTGTCCTTGCTTCCTAGACTCATAGCAAGCTACATCATTCTTTTTTTTTTTTAAGTAGGGAGATGTCTTTTTAAGGTTCCTTATTTCCTTTATTCTCTTCATATGCTCCTTGGATCTCTTAGATAGTACGACAAGTTCTTCCTTTTCCTTACCACTCACATCACTTTTATTAGTGCTTTCTTCCACCTCCTTATCTTTGCTTACGGATTTAAGAGCAAGAGTCTTCCTTTCACCATTTTCTTCTTAAGCTCTCATCTTCTCCATTTCTTCATCGTTCTTAAAAGTCATCTCATGAGTGAGAATTTTTCTAATAAGAACATCGATTTTTTCCTTCCTAATCTTTTGATTGGACCCTTGAATGCTACATACCTTTACCCTAAATTTCTTCATAGGAAGCATCTTAAGGATTTTAGTGTTTACCTCATTATTAGTGAGAACTATTCCATATTTCTTCATCTTGTTGACAATGGCAAGGAGTCTATTAATCATGTCGATAATGGATTCATTCTCCTTCATTATGAAGAGCTTCCATTCAGTTACATACATCTCTAGTCTACTAGACTTCACAAGTGTTGTACCCTCATGGTAGTTCTTTAGCAATAATATCCCATAAATCTACCATATCACTATCAAGGTGTATCTCCACTTTATATTTTCAATGAGTATCGTCGGATCCATCAAAGAAAGGTTTCAGATAATAGTGAATTCCCCCTTATGCCACTGATCTTTTCTCACACAATTAGGGCTTGAATTGAGGTTTGGCTCTAATACCACTTATTAGTCATTGTACACCAAGAAGGCTGGTTAAATTGATAGGAAATTTAAAATTTTAAAGGCAAAGTTAGAAAAATAAGGTTACAAGGAAGAGTAAGAAAATAGACGATACAAAGGATTTATAGTTGTTCAGGTTAACAAACCCTACATTCATTCCTCAATTCACTAATTGGGTATTTCAGCATCACTAAGTAGTGTTTCACAATCTCACATCAAACTTTACACTTGGTGTTTTACAAAGCTCACACATAACCTTACAAGTATTTTTCCAAGGCTCACACTTAACCTATATAAGAGTTTTCTTTATAATGATCATTTTAAAACTTAGACCCAATGGTGTTTAGTGGCTCACACCAAACCTTAACAACTCATTTACAAAGAATTGATGTGGGAGAGAGTAGAGAAATAAAATTTAAAATGTCTGGCCATAATAAATTGTTATTCCTTTACATTTAAGTCCATTTAATAGAGTATTTATAAGGTCTTACTACTAAAGAGATGTTACATACGAAACTATCTCCATATCTTCAAAGTTGGTGGTAAAATCTAGCATTAAATACTTGTGAAATGAAAGTCCCGATCGAGATAAGAAGTCATAGTCACAAGTTGCTTTTCACTTTAGATTTTACTAAGTCTTGGTTGCGACTTTCAATTATGTCTAACAACTAGTTAAATGTGGCACTACATCATTAGTTGACCTATAAACTAGCCATTGGGTTCCTCTTGACCATATTGAAAGTAACGAACCTGAAATAGGGGCCTGACCAATGTCATCACTATAAACTAAACTAGACTTTGGAGATCTTAGATTCTCATGATTCGCAGTCCTTATGCGAAAGTCACAATCACGACTTTTAAATAAGCAATGGTCTTCTTGGCACGTGACTTCATTTGGCTAAGCATTTAAAGTCTCTCCAACTAGCTTTAAAGAAGTTGGTTACAACCTTTGCCGTGACCAAGACCATGAACTGCATTTGACTTCATGTTCCTTAAAAATTGATAAATAACGATCCCAACCTAGGATTCTTAGTGGTGACTTTAGAGTCATTTTCCATACTTGGCTTTTGAAGCTTTCGTTCTATCTTAATTTTTGCAAGATCAACACTTAAAAATAATACTAGAGCCATTCAAACTATATTATCAAGATCAAAATAGACCTAGTCCAACCTTTGGTATGATTATGCATGATGTGATCGATGGATATGCATGACCCTTCCTCCCTCTTTCTGCCATGATGCATGACCATTATCCCATTTTGGTTTTAATTATGATTGTTGGATTAGGTTGGTCAAACCTAAGTCCAAACTCTCTTTTGATCTTAACAATATAGATTGATATGTTCTAACATCAATTTTAATTGTTGATTTTGTAGATTTTAAGATAGGTTTGCATTAGAAGTTGGATGAGAGTCTAAGTCTCAAGCATTATAAAAGGTATCCTAATTCGTGGTCAAGAATCTCTAATTCATGACCATTATCTTGTAAAAAGAATGGATGAATTTGGGTTAAACAAATTCACAAAACAAATCACAGCTATGATTTTGCTATGAAAGTAATGAAGTTAAAACAGTCGGATTCACAATGACCATTGCGCCCATATTCGGGACTGTGACTTTTGGATTTGCCTGGAGGAAATCAAGTCTATAACCAAAGCATGCCAAAGGTCTAAAAGAGCCATTAGTAGATCAAAATCTGTGATCGTGAAACATTGTTTAAGACCATGACTTGATGAAGCAACCTCTCATTATCAAACAGACAGATTCATAGTGACAATTGTATCCAAGAGAAAAATAAATCATGACCATGACTTTTGTTTAGCTTGAAGAACATAACAACTATTTTTCTCAAAAGAATAGTGGTAGTGTGACACATCGATTAACCGTTAAATACAAACAGGGTTCTTTAGCGTGATTTCAGCAAATTTAATACAATAAGAAAAATTACGATCGTGAATGACCAATCACGATCGCAAAACTTGTCTAACAAGCATTTAATACAAAATTTGGCTAGCATACCTTAGAGATTTAGTTATAGTTTATTTATAATGTCTCTTTGGTGATTATTGTCTATAAATACTCCACCAAAAAAACATGAATGCTAGAGAATAATATTGAATATAGACAAACTCTCGCAATTTTGTTTCTCAACCTTTAATTCTTGTATATGAGTTGGTATTATTGGTTGTGAGCATTAAACATCAATGTTATTGGGTTTAAGAGTTAGTCTAATTGTAAAACTCTTGTATAGGTTAAATGTGTAAGTCTTTGGGAAAACATTTAAGAAGTTTTTATGTGAGTCTTGAAACACAAGTTATAAGGTTATGTGTGAGCCATAAAGCACATTGTGTAAAAGTTTGTGTTAGCTTGGAAACACCATTTAGAGTTAGTAGAATTGACAATTATGAAGAATTTGGGAGTAGACGGAGGGTTTGTCAACACCCAAACACTATAAAATCTGATGTCTCTATCTCTTCTCCTACTTCTTCTATTTCCATCTCTCAATACCTTCCCTATAAATTTTAAAATTTTTCACTAATTCAACCCTTCTTGTTAGTGCTCAAGGGCCAATAAGTGGTATCAGAATAAGGTCTCATTGAAACCTTTAATTGTGTGAGTAAAGACAAATGGCACAAGAAGGAATCCATGCTAATTTCAAGCCATATTTTAATGGATCATATTATACGCATTGGAAGTATAGAATGGAAATATATTTAGACAGCGATGCAATGGGTCTTTGTTATATAGTTGCAAAAGAATGGAAACCTCCTACCAAAGTGGTTGATGGAAGTAAAGAATTAATCCCAAGGGACGAAAGGGTGAAAGCTCACAGAAGATCAAATGGAAGGAACAAAAGGGCAATGGTAATTCTTTTTAGCTCCTTATCAAGAGAGGAGATAGAAGGAGTACAATACTACCTTACTGCCCATGGAATTTGGAAAGTGTTGGAAAATTACCATAAAGGCACAACCTTGGTGAATTCTAACTGATTAGAGATGTATGTGATCGAATGAGAGTTATTCATAATGAAAGACAATGAAAGCATCACCAATATGATGAATGAACTCAAGTCCATCATCACGAATATACAAAAATTTGGTAGAGTACTTACCAATCATGAGGTAAATACCAAATATACTCAAATCTTTACCTTTTGAAAAGTTTAGTGCAAGGGTGTGCAGTATTCAAGAGTTAAATCCAGAAATTGGGAAAGTACCAACACATGTCCTCATAAGTAAGCTTATTACTCATGAGCTAGCCTTGAAAAAAGATGAAAAAATGAAAAAGATAGAGGGCAAGGGGACAAAAATGATAAAACAGAAAAAGAAGACCTAGGCCCTTAAATCCTTAGCAAAAAAAAAAAGTAAAAGTTGTCTCAAGCAATGATGATAGTGAAAAAGAGGAGGGAGTCGATCATGTTTTTTAGAAGGACCAAGGAGCTTATAAGGAGAAGGAAAGATAAAAGGAATTTTAAGAAGGCATTTCCTAGCCTCAAGGAAAATAAGAATAAAATGACTTACTATGAGTGTGGCAATCAAGGTCACATTAAATATGATTGCCCTAAGTTGAAGAAGAAGAAGAAAGGGACAAGGAAAAGAAGAAAAACCTCAAAGCCATATGGGATGACAACTCTTATAAGGAGGATGAAGATGAGGAAGTGGCAAATCTCTGTATCATGGCATAAGAGAAGTCTTTTAATGAGGTAAGGCCTTCACCTCACTCTAGTGATAATTATTATGCATATAATGATGTAGTGATGAGCTCCTTAAAGCTTTCACCTTGAGATGTGATAAGTATAAGTCACCAATGAAAACTTACAAAAAGAAATGCTCAAAACTACAAAATGAGTTTAACTCATTGAATAAGCTTGTAAGTGAGTTGAGAACTTCAAGTGAAGAACTCCAAGTGAAGAACTCAAAAAGTTTAGTGAGAGTTTTACTAAGTCTTCTTTTTTTCTAAACTCTTTGAGAAAGGAAAATGATTCCTTAAAAGGAGAAGTAATAGAGCTTAGAAATTCTATTTCTAAGTTTCACAAAGGAAAGGACACTTTTAATACATTAATTATATCTCAAATACCTCTAATAAGACATGGTATTGGCTTTAATGGAGCCTCTTCATCTACACCTCCTATCACAACATTCATTAGAGCATCAGCCCTTAAACATCTAGCATTGAGATAATTGGGAGGAAGAGTGTTTTTAGCACTAAGTTACCTATGCCCAAGGGTAAGGGGAAAGCATCTTAAGACTCAAAGCCTAAGCCTAAAAAGGCCAATCACACATTCATCTACATTAAGAAGCATGCTCACCCAAACACACATACAAAAAATTCTCTTCATGCATAGTTCACACTTTCATTACCATGGTATGAGAAGGCCACCTACTCACACTAAAGTTATGCATAAAAGAAAAACTTACAAGTATAAGCTCCAAAGTTACTATTATATGAAGTTTAGTGTGACCAAACTTTTTTTGTTATTTTAGGAAGGCTTATCTCAAATTAAAGGACCCTTAAAGACCCAACCCCTAGGGACCCAAGTATGCTTAGGTACCTAAACAAAGGTGATTTATTTTTGTTATGATGGAATGTATGGCAGTCGCTAATGATGACAATGATTGGCATATAGATAATGGGTGTTCAAAGCACACGACAGGCAATAAAAAGCTATTCATAGCCATAAAAGAGAAATAAGGTGGCAATGTCACTTTTGGGAACAATACCAAGAGTAAGGTAATTAACATTGGAACAATTGGTAAGAATGGTTATTCAGTTATTGACAATGTTCTTTTGGCATAAGGTTTACAACATAATTTATTAAGTGTAAGTCAATTATGTGATAAAGGTAATAAGGTCGCTTTTGACCTTTGAGAATGTCAGGTTACCACTTTGATGGATAAGAAGGCATTCTTTAAGGGTGAAATGAGGGGTAATACCTACTTAATTGACTTAGACAATTTGGCTAACTAATTCTTCGAGTGTTGTGTCTGTTAGCAATGAAGCTTAGCTTTGGCATAAAAGACTTGGACATGCTAGCATGGAGCTCCTACAAAGCCTACATAAAGGATAGCTAGTGGAAGGTTTTCTCAAGCTAAAATTCTCTAAGAACAAGACATGTGGACCTTGCCAAATGAGAAAGCATCATCAAACTTCCTTTAAAGTAAAAAATGTTGTAGGTACCTTTAGACCTTTTCAGCTCATTCATATGGACTTAATTTGACTTACTAGGAGTGCTAGTCTAGGTGGGAAGCATCATACATTTGTTTTAGTTGATGATTACTCAAGGTTTACCTAGGTATCCTTTGATACATTTGTCCTAGCTCATAAAAATGACATTTTTAATGTTTTTAAAAGTTTTGCAAAAATAGTTCAAAATGAAAAAGGTTACTTCATTTCTTCCATAAAAAGTGACCATGGAAAGGAATTTCTAATTGAATCTTTTGAAACCTATTGCTTAAAGAATGGGATTTCTCATAATTTTCTACTCCTAGAACACCACAATAGAATGTTCTTCTAGATAGGAAAAATAGGACATTAGTAGAGATGGCTAGAACTATGCTCAGTGAGTATTGTTTGCCTAATTACTTTTGGGTCGAAGCCATCAATACTTCTTGCTATATTGTTGATCTTGTTTTCAAAAGACTCATTCTCAACAAAACTTCTTATGAGCTTTGGAATGGTAGAAAACCTAAGATTTCATACCTTAGAGTCTTTGGGTGTAAATGTTACATTCTAAATACCAAAGGCAACCTAGGAAAATTTGCTTCTTAGATAAATGAAGGTATTTTTCTAGGCTACTCCACCTCTAATGAAGCCTATGGGGTATTCAACAAAAAAAACTATGATAGTTGAAGAGTCAATGAACATTGTGTTTGATCAATCTAGTAAACTTGATCTTAGAAAATGTTCTCTAGTTGATAATCTTGCAACTGACTTTCAAAATTTGGTGCTAGATTTAATTCCAAAAGAAATGGTGATTGATTTTGAAGATAATAAGGCATCACAAGAAGTTGAGAGATTTTAGCCACAAACAGTAAAAAATAGAGCTCAAGATCTTTCCAAGGATTGGAGATTCTCCAAATATTACCTAAAGGACTTAATCATTGGTGAGACATCCAAAGGAGTAAGTACTAGATCTCAACTTCATGCATTAGATAATAATCTTGCATTTGTTTCTCAATTTGAGCAAAAATTAATTGATGAGATAATTGATGATGAAAGTTAGGTGATTATTATGCAAAAAGAACTCAATCAATTTGAGAGAAGCAAAGTTTGGGAACTTGTTCTTAAACCTAAGGAACACCCTCTTATGGGATGTAAATGGTTGTGTAGGAACAAGTTACATGAGCAAGGTTTCATTACTAGGAACAAAGCTAGATTGGTTACAAAGCATTACAACTAAGAGGAAGGCATTGATTATAATGAAACCTATGCTCTCGTAGCAAGATTAGAGGCCATTAGGATTCTTTCACCAATGCATGTCACATGAAATTCAAACTTTTTCAAGTGGATGTTAAAAGCTCATTTTTGAATGCTCTCATTAAGGAGGAAGTTTATGTTGAACAACCTCCTAGTTTTTAATCTCATATTTTTCCAAATCATGTTTTCAAATTAACTAAAGCCTTATATGGTTTGAAGCAAGCTCCAAGAGTTTGGTATGAAAGGCTTAATTCATTTCTTTTATAAAATAATTTTGAAAAAGGCAACGTTGATCTAACTTTATTTGTTAAAATACATAACAAATATATATTTATTGTATAAATATATGTTGATGACATTATATTTGGTACTACTAATGAATCTCTTTGTGAAGATTTTGCTAATTGTATGACTAGGGAATTTGAGATGAGCATGACGAATGAGCTCAAGTTTTTCTTTGGTCTACAAATCAAGCAAAATAAAGAGGGCATCTTCATCATTCAAGCCAATTACACAAAGGATCTACTTAGGAGGCTTGATATGGATAGATGCAAAGTTGTAAAGACACCAATGAGTGCAACCATCAAGCTAGACAAAAATAAATTGGGTAAGCCAAAAAGGTATAGAGGTATGTTTAGTTCTTTTCTTTATCTCACTACTTCTAGACTCGAAATCATGTTTAATGTATGCATGTGTTCTAGGTTTCAATCTTGTCTTAAGAAATCTCATTTAAATACAGTTAAAAAGATTCTTAAATATTTACATGGCATATTACATTTAGGATTATGGTATCCTAGGAATTCATCATTTAGTCTTTTAGGGTATTCGGATGCGGATTATGCAGGTAGTTCATTAGATAGCAAGAGCACTTATGTAACTTACCAATTTATAAGAGAATTTTTAGTTTCTTGGTTTAGTAAAAAAGTTTTAGTTGCCTTCTCCATAGTCAAAGCGGAATATGTGGCAATGGGTTATTGTTGCACCTAAGTTCTTTGGATGAAACAACAATTAAAGGATTATGGCAAAAATGTTGATCACATTTCCATTAAATGTGATAACACAAGTGCAACAAGTCTTTTAAAGAATCCCATCCAACATTCAAGGCTCAAGCATATTGACATTAAACATCATTTTCTTAGAGATCATGTCCAAAGTAGTAATGTGGTGTTAGAGTTTATTGACACCAATCGTCAACTTGCGGACATTTTCACTAAACCATTTAATGAAGAAAGGATGAACTTCATTAAAAGGGAGGTAGACTTGCTTGACGGAAGCTCTCTAAGGTGAAAATTGATTCACCTTGCATTTGTAATTGTGTTTGTCAATTTGATTAATTAAATGATATTTTTTATAATCGTGTATGTTGATTACTTTGGATGTGGTAATTCTTTACGCAATTGTGCTTTTCAATGCCAATTTGCTTGAATTAATCATTATTACATTAAGTTGATCACATCTAGAAAGGCTAATTCTTATTCTTTCTTTATTTTTGTTTTTGCCTTGTAATTTGTGGTCATTATTTATAGGCACTTATCAATTTTCTATCAAACTCCTAATTTGTTATCGCGATTTTAAATCGCCATCGCTAATTTTTTTCAAAATTTAAATTCTTTGACCATTAACTCCTTCATTTTTTAAGGAATTCTTATCTGTTACTCTCAGAATTCATAATTAGAAGTCACAATAAGCTAATAACGATCGCGAATTCTAGTAAATATGAGGAGTTAATTGATTTGACTATTAATCAGTGCCAACCCTTCATTTAATGCATTTTTTTACAATCTTATTACCATTTTTCATTAGTTTTCTTCCCATTTAAACTATCCTAACTCTTATCTATTCTACTTTTACCTTTTCTCTTCATCTTTCATTCATTTCTTCTCTCAAACCTTCCAAACTCTTTCAACTTTGATCCTTCATGGCACCTAAGAAACTAATAAGAGCAGAGAAAGGGAAGGGCATTGCCTAACCTTTAAGCCCTCCTCTCCTTCACCTAATGAAAGAATAACCAAACAAGAAAAGGATAGGTACAAAGTAAACTCCAATAAAATCATACAAGCAAATAAAATTTCTTCTACCTTTCTCCTTAAATAATTTAGAATCAATGATGAAATCCATGCCTTTCTTTCGAAATTAGGCTGAAATGAATTCATCTTCAAAGATGAACCTGGGTATGAGGAGATCATCAAAGAGTTTATATGTACTGTCACATTGAGTAGGAGAGCAGAATCAATAGCCAATTCATGCAGTTTGGTTTTTAAGGCTTTTGAGGACCCTCATTCTATAACCTTTACCTAACTTTCTTCCATCTTCAACCTTTAAGTGGGAGGTGATATTCCTTTCATTATCTCTGCACATGATATCTTTTATTTTGAATTTCGGTTAGAGATCTCCATAGAAACCAAACATGACCTAAAAAAATCTCTAGCTAAATACATTAAAACCCTCACCAATTGGCTTTGCCATTATATCATCACCTTTTTAGTAAACGCTAGGGGTGATGGGAATGAAAAAGTTTCCTAAAAAGAACTAACATTTTTGTTTTGTCTAACCAAAATAAGCCAATTCAAATAGTTTGATACCTTGTGGATCAATTGATTCACATGAGTGCAAAGCTTAAAAGCCAATTTCTTCTCCCTTCTCATGTTACAACCATATACAGATATATAGGAGCCCTTAATGAGGAAAATGAAAAATTTCCTCACCAAAAAATACTTACCTTCCTAAAACTTCCTTGATTTTCCTTATCTGATTAATGCCAAGGCAATCCATCCATATGTTTATACATATACCTTAGGATCTTTTGGGTCTAAGAAGCAAAAGACAACTCAGGCTTAAAAAAGGAAGAGGCTTGTGATAAAGGAGAGTGCCCAACCAATTCCATCTCCTAAACCAAAAGCCAAACCTAAGACTTTTGGCACCACTCCCTCTTCCATTAACAAGAAGTTAGGTAAAGTGATGTGTATGATTAAAAGGAGATTTCTTCTTCTTTTGGATAAGGTGATGTGTATGATTAAAAGGAGATTTCTTCTTATTTCCCACCTCTACAGTGACCTAGTGGACCTTCAAGAGAAGGTGGTGCAACACCTTGCCATCTCCCAAGCTTTGAAGAATAGAGGAAGAGGAAGACCAAAGAGTGGAAGAAGGACATAAGGCCTAAAAAGGAGGAGGAGATCAGGAAGTTGAAGATTCTGATGATGATGACATCTCTCTAATCCCTTAGTTTTTCTTAGCCTTGTAATTCATTTTATATTTGTTATCCTACAAGTTACTATTTATTTTATATTTGTTTGTGTTTCTATTTTAATATTATTAAAATTTAAAGTTTTTGTTCCCTCTATGGTTGTTCTTGATATATGGTTATTCTTTATTTCCATCACTTTATAGTTATCCCTAAAATTATCTTATTCTCTCTTTTTGATCTTGACAAATGGGGAAAGAAATAATGAACTTACACATTATAATTAAGCAGGAGCATAAATTCAGGGGGTGCAATTTCAAATTAGTTTATTGGCATTTCAAGTTCAAATTAGTATTAGCCATCTCAAGTTAACACTAATGCATTCTTTATCCCTTACAAAATCAATCTAAGTTGTCAAAATCAAAAAAGAGGAGATTTTTCGACTAGGTTGGTCAAACCAAAGCCAAAAGTCTCTTTTAATCTTGATAAGGTAGATTGATATGTTCTAACATCAATTTTAAGTGACGATTTTACATATTTTAAGATAGATTTGCTTTAGAAGTTAGATGAGAGTCTAAATGTCAAGCATTATGAAAGACATCCTAATTTGTGATCAAGAACCTCTAATTTACGACTATTGTCCTGCAAACTGAATGGATGAATTTAGGTTATACGAATTCATGGAGCAAATCACAGCCACAATTTTGCTAAGAAAGTAATGAAGTTGAAACAGTCAAATCACGGTGACCACCATGTCCATATTCGTTACCTTGATTTTTGAATTTACCTGGAAGGAATCGAGTCTATAACTATAGCACAAGTGTCTAAAGGAGTAGTTAGTAAATCAAAATTTGCTATCATGAAATATTATTTGAGACTGTGACTTCATAAAGCAATTTCCCCTTATCAAATAGATGGATTCACGGTGATAATCGTGTCTAAGAGAAAAATAAATCATGATCGTGACTTTTGTCTAGCTCGAAGAACATAACAACTATTTTTCTTAAAAGACTAATGGTAGCATGCCACATGGACTAGATGTTAGATACAAATGAGGTTCTCTATCGTGATTTCAACAAATTTAGTGTAAAAAGAGCAATCGCGACTGCAAATGACCAGCCGCGACTGCGAAATTTGTTTGACAGGCATTGAATGCAAAATTTGCCTAGCATACCTTAGAGATTTAGGCATAGTTTATTCATAATGTCTCTTTGGTGGTTGTTGCTTATAAATACTCCACCAAAAAGATATGAATACAAGAGAATATCATTGAATATAGCCAAACTCTTACAATTTTGTTTCTCAAAGTATCTAAGTTGGTATTATTCGATGTGAGCATTATACACCCTTGTTATTAGGTTTGAGAATTAGCCTAGTTCTAAAACTCAAGTATAGGTTAAGTGTGAGCTTTTGGGAAAATGCTTAAGAGGTTTTTATGTGAGCCGTGAAACACAAGTTGTAAGGTTATGTGTGAGCCATAAAACACAAAGTATAAAAGTTTGGTGGAGCTTGGAAACACTATTTAGTGTTAGTATAATACACAATTGCGAAGAATTGGAGAGTGGACGTAGGGTTTATTAACACCCAAACCACTATAAAATCTAGTGTCTTTATCTCTTCTCCTACTTCTTCTATTTCCATCTCTCAATACCTTCCCTCTAAATTGGTAAATTTTTCACTAATTCAACCCCCTTTCTTAGTGCTTAAGGGCCAACAATGATGATCCTTTGTTTGATTTATTAGATTGTGCTAGGAACATGCTTAGGGGTGTTAACCGTACTAATTAATAATATAGTTAAAATGGTAAAAGTGAACCAAAGATGCCCAAAGGTTGGATCCCAATATCTAGGCGATTTGGCGGTGTTTAACCTCTTCTTCAAGTCATATCCAATTTTTCAAACCTAATCTCTAATAGGGCAAAGATGAATTAGGCCTTAATGACTTAGTTAGGCTTAAATTTGGCTTTGTCTAAATTATTATCCAAACCAAAGTCAAGTGGCGACTTCACATCTTATAGGGATGATACCAATGTATCATCCCGCCTTGGTCTCTCATTTATCACTATTTGAATAAAAAGGCTTCAAATTTGTGTGAGGCCTAAGGATCCCATGTTGATCTAAACCACGTGCCACATTATAAGGTATTTACCAATATTAAACTGTCGTCCTCTTGGCCCCCTATTGATCGATAAAAGAATGGAGTCGCAAGCAAGATTTCATAATATCACTTGTATAAATGATGTAAATTGACTTATAAAGTCCATGTATAATATAGATATGTTTATGTATATGAAATATATACAAACCTTATTAATAATCCTCTCTATTTGTAGGTGACCTATATACTTAAGATGGATGATTTTATGAAATGACTATAAATTATTAGGCTTGTTAGATGCTTAGGGGACCTGAGGCCTCATAAGCATCTAGCACTGACATGGACCAAAGGTATATTGTGACATTTAACCATGTTTGTTATATTTAAAACAAGGATTAAAGCCTTAAGGTTCAATACCATCATCTTTTTTATATAATAACAAACAATTGGTTTTTATTAAAGGAATATAAAAGCTAAGTGCCTGATAAAATTTAATTCCTACTTAATTTAAGTATTCAACTAGTCAAATTCAAATTCAATTTTGTTAGGTAGAGGCCTAGAGGGCCAAGTCCAGCATCTTGTCATTGGCATGCATTTAAAGCATGGCATTGGTTGCAAGTATAAGAAAATAAAGTTGCACCTTCATTAATAGTTATGGCTTTTGGCATAGTGGTAAGCACTGGATCCAAACAATTGGTATCATAGTAGGTCACGAGTTCGAATCCCCCAAAAGGCATGCTGCTGTAGTGGGTGGCTGGTAGGTGTTAAGGGGAGATTATTAGGCAAAGGCTTGGAGGGCTAGTCTAACATCTTATTGCCAACGTGCATTTGAAATGTGGTGTTAGCTGCTACACAAGTATGGGGAAATAAAGTTATGTCGTCGCTAACAACTATGGCTTTTGATGTAAAGATAAGCATTTGATCCTGACAAAGTTTAAGTTCAGTTTATGATATGAACTCAACTAATCTATGTACTCAATTCAACATACAAACTTAACTAATTTATATTACTTCCTTTAAAGTTATACTATCTAATTAACTATATGTAAGTCAATATTAGGCATCAATGCTAACAACATATATAATAAAGTTAGTATACTATTTAAGGGTTAGCTAATAACAACAATGATAAATAATAAACCATACACTTTTTCCCCATTTTGTTATCAACAAAAAATAAATAAATTGAAAGTGAGAAAGAAGTGAAAGAGCAAATATATCATTTCATTAATAAACAAATCAAGTACATGATGAAAACATTATGCAAACCATGTAGTCCACTATCCATGTTGGAACTTATTGAAAGTTGCTTAAGTTCTGCTATAGCAAATTAATGCACACTAGTTCACTCTTACTACCATAGCAAATTAATGCACACTAGTTCACCCTTACTGTTGTAGCAAATTAATGCACACCGGTTCACTCTTACTCTTAAGAAAAAGATAAAGTAGAAAAGACAAGATGATATAAGTGATTTATAGTAGTTTAGCAATGTGCCTACATCCACTCTCTAAGAAACTATTTAAGCCTTTACTCTTTTTTTGCAAGATCAGGAATAACCTTACAACTCTCTTCTTATAAGGCTTGAGAGAGTGAAACCCCACATATGCTTTTGATAACTAAGCATTAACCTTTCTACACTTACATAAAATTACCCAATAAGTTGTATAAGCCTCTCAACTAGTGAAATATATAAGTAGTGCTTAAAAAAAATCTAACACTGCAAAGGATAAAAGCAACACTAAAATGGTTTACACATTAAGCTCATTTCTACCTTTATAAAGTAAAATCCCCTTTACAAATGCTTATTTTCCCTTTTCAAATGTAGCAATGTTTCTAAGGTCATATTAGGTGTTCTTATATCACTTTAGGTCCATTTGCATGGTTAGAAACACCCCAAACATAAAACTAGATATTACTAGTTGTTTTTAACAAAAACTAGCTATTATAAGCTTTCAACAATTGTTAGGGATGTTTTTATAGGCTTTAAGGTGTACAAACTGATAAAAAAAACTACTAGGTATGTTCTATTATTGTTGAAAACTTATAAAGCTCATTAAATGCACTTCCATAAGCATTTGTGATATTCTACAGTTGGAGCTAACTCTATACAGACACCTCTTACTAAAATATCATAACTTCTTCCATAGAGCTCTAAATTGCAGACCTTTTGTTTTACTAAAAATTGACTCAAAGATCTTTCTTTCTATGTATGGTTTAATATCTAATTCCATGTCAATCAATCTATTAAGTATTTTGAATTTGACCCATCTATATGATAACTTTAATTTCATTATGACCCTTCTCCATTAAAGTCCATATAATTTTCTTTATGTAGCTTAGATTTGTGAATGGTTTGATTATATTGAAGGTAGGTCTTTATATTTTGAACCATATATGTTGGCTCTTCTAATTCTTTAAGAATCTTTATGCATGTTTCTTACAATATCTTTCTTTTGCATTTGCTTAGCTTTCCTCTCAATGGCTATTAGGATTTTGCAATGGTCGTTGAATTAGTTTGTCAATGCTCATTGAGGTTTCACTATAATTTTTGACCATCTTTATAAAGCTTTTCCCATGCCAATCTTCTTCCATCTTTCAACCTTGACAAAATTAAGTCCTAACAAAACATAAGCACTCAAATATAAAAGTTAGAACCTCTCAAGGTTTTGATATCATTTAAAACACATCATTCAAACATGTGATTAAGGCAAATTCCTTATCAACCTTAGAATCGTATGGTTAACATTCCCCTCTCTTTTTAAATGATGATAAAACTAAGATGTTTTGACAAAATAAATATCCTAAAACATGCAATAATAATTTTATCAAACATCATAGAAAAATTCTCCCCTCTTTTTGTCATTATAACAAAAATATCAAAACCTTTCAAAACTTTCCCCCCTTAAAAATGTTTTAAAACACTTTTCCCCTTAAACAAATCTTTCTTAGCCTTGAAGTCATAAGAGAGATACTTAACACTAAAATCCAAAAATACAAGATAGCAAAACCAAAAGTCCAAAATTGAATAGATAAACAGTTGTTTATGATCAAAAAGATTTTAAGAATAGACATACATAGATAACTTCCCTTTTAAAGTAAATTCAAGAACATTCTTCCCTTGCATTTTATAACTACTCTTCCCCTATTTTTAAAGAGTTCTAACATCTCATTGGAAATAAATCTTCCTCAATGCTAAGTCTACGACCACTTATAAAATAAAAACAAATCAAGCACAATTTTAGGATCACAAATGAATGAGATACCATTTGTTAAGGAGAATTAAAAATGTAATAAAAGAAATTGAAAATATTTTTTTAACCAATCACATACATATATAGCCCAATAACCATGTTACATATGCAAAGATAATATATCAAATGGTAACATGCATAACAACTCTCCCTAAACATATGCATATATATCTACCAAATTAAGAGCAAATAGGGGGTTAAGAGATACATTACAAATTTGATGTACTTAGCAAGTTGAAACTCAATATCCTTTCTTTATTAATAATCTACATTTGCCTTTGGATTCTCCATTTTGAGTACTTGGTGAAAAGTCCTCATCTTATAATATTAAACATTTTACTTTGGTACTCATGTCGATTTGGGTTCATAGGGGTTAAAACAATAATATTTATTTTTTAGCCTAACATCGTAAGAGTATGCCTTATGGCTAAATTTACCATAATAATAGCATTGACTAGGAAATATTTTTCTAGGTCTATGGAAGGATTGATCATAAGATGATCTCTTATATTCTTGAGACCTAAGAATAAGGGTATATGCATTTCTATAAGGCCTTGGCCTTTGAGACCTATGCATATAAGCATCATATTGTGCATTAGGCCTAGAGAAAGTATGTGAGCATTTATGATCACTTACATATGTTCTTTATGAGTGCATCCTAGAAACTGAAGAAGCGGGATCATGTGTAATTTTTCTTCTAAGTGCAACATAAAGCCCATTTTTCCTTTTTATCCTATAAAATGCATGCATATAAGCATGATTAATTTTAGGCCTTTGTGCATGAGACCTTTCATTAGCATCAACCTTTTATAAATTGATTTGTGATTTAACACCTTAAGAACTTGGTGTTTTAGAATGTGAAGCTCTAATAAACAAGCTTTTAAAAATAGAGGAAGACGTAGAGGCATGATTATATCCAATTCCATATTTCATACTAGTAACTCTTTGAGAGCCCAAAAGTAAATCTAATATTTCTTTTCCTTTAAGGGAGTTTTTTTAAATCTAAGACTTCATTTTTTTAAACTCTCATTTTATTGGGAAAGGATTTTCTAAAATTTCTTTTCATAAATTAACTCTTTATTTTCCATTTCTAAAGCATTAATTTTCATTTTAAAAAATTCTTTCATTTGAATCTAAGAAAAGATCCTCAAAAAGCAATTTCTCCTTTTTTTTTTTAAACATTCAACTTCCTTAAGAAGCTCTTCTTTCATTTTAAAATGGAGGAAATTTAACTTTTCAAAAATTCATTTTCATTTATCAAAATCTTTGAAACTTATTAGAAATTCCTTGAGTTCTTTCATAGTAGATTAATGCACACAGGTTCACTCTTACTCTTAAGAAAAAATGGAGCAGAAAAAAAGAAATGACTTAAGTGATTTATAGTATTTTGGCAAACATCCACTCCCTAAACAACCACTTAAGCCTTTAATCTTCTTTTTACAGGCTCAAGAATAACCTTATAATTCCTTTTTTACAAGGCTCAAAAGAGTAAATTCCTACTAGTGATTTTTTAAGCTAATCACAACCTATGTGTTTTTTTATGACAATAACTAATATTTCTAACCTTATAAGGAATTACTGAAGAAAGTATCTAAGCCTCTCAACTAGGCAAACATACAAATAATACTCAAAGAAAAACTAATACTCTAAAATACAAAAGCAACACATAAGGAAGGTTTCCATAATAAGATCACTTTTACCCTTACAAAGCAAAATCTCCTTTATAAATGCTTATTTTCTTTTTTCAAATGTTAGCATACGTTTATAAGGTCATATAGGGTGTCCTTATAACCCTAAGTCCATTTGAATGGTAAAACTACTGTAAACACAAAACTTGCTATTTTTAACAAAAATTAATCATTACAGGCTTCCAACGATCGTTGGAATGTTCTCATAGATGTTGAGGTGCACAAAACTAATAAAAAAACAATTGCTGAAATTTTCCACGGTTATTGAAAATTTCCAATGCTCATTGAATGCACTTTCATAGGCATTGATGACATTTCATAGCCATTGAAACCAAATTTACATAAACACCTCTCACTAAAATGGTCATAACTTTTTCATCTGAGCTCAAAATTACAAATTGTTATGTTATTATAAACTAACCTCAAATGTCTTTCTTTTCATTTATGTTACGTCTATGAGGAATGTCATCTTTTCATTCCTTGTAGTATTTTAAATTCAATCTATCTACATGATGGCTTTAATTTTAGTATGACTTTTCTCTATTAAAGTCTTTATAACTTTCTCTATATAGCTTGGATTTGTGTATGGTATGATTCTATACATTATCAACTTTTTAACCATGTATAATAGCTCTTTTAATTCTTCAATAATTATTTTATATATTCTTCTAATATCACCCTATTACATTTGCTATGTTTTCTTCTTCACAGCTTTTAGGATTTTATAATGGTCATTGAATTAATTTGTTAATGCTTGTTTAGGTTTCACATAGTTCTATCTTTTTCACAGTGATTGAATTCCCAACATTCGTTTTTAATGCCCATTGAGCTTTCACAATGTTAATTAAGATTATAAAAAATGCCTTATTGAACTTTTAGCGTCCTTTGTTTTTTCTTCCATACCCATTAGATCCCCTCTACAGTCTTTGAAACTATAGTCTTCTCTTTCTCTTCTTATTTCTACCTTCCATTAAGTGCCTTCGGCATGTTCAAGTCTTATTGCCTTGAGATACTTTGTCTCCATCTTTAAAAGCATAAAAAGGTTCAAATAAATGTTTGTATGCTTAGGTAGATAATTCTTCATGCATCCTTCCCTTATGGCTTTGGTATGTCTTTAAGATGTACCTTTACCTTCTTCTTTAGGTGTTAACCCTTTAATAAAAGCTATAATCACAAACACTTAATCATAAAGTTAGAACTTCTCTTTGTTTTTGAATCATTCAAAATAACTATACAATGGAGCAACTTTAGGGTCAAGGAAAGGATGAAAGATAGAAGAAGAATGGCATAAGAAAAGCCTTATAAAGATAGTCAACAATTTCTTCTTGTTAATTAGGTTGGTGCAAAACTTAACAAGGTTATTCATTTGATGTGAACACATTCCATTTTATAAATAAGGTTGCTCACTTCTTTCCTTCTTTTCTTTAATTCTAAAGTTTGCCATTCTTACTATATCTTTTAATGCTTCTTAAAAATGTGAATAAAATAAGTCTTATCAAAATAAAAACATTCAAGTACAAATATTAGAACTTTTAAATATTTTGTTATCATTTAAAACATCATTCAAATGCATGATTAAAGCAAATGTCTCATGAACCTTGAGGTTACATGGTCAATAAGCTCTCCTTTTTAAAATGGTGACAAAACCTTTAATAAAATAAATACCATAAAGCATATATAAATCATTTTATCAAACATCAAAACTCCCCCTTGTCGTTATTGATAAAAAGATTAAAAGTAAAAAAATAGAGAAAAAAACATGTTTCATCAAAATAAAAAAATATATATATTTAAATACAAAGATTAGAACTTTTTAAAGTATTGTATCATTCAAATATCAAACACATTATTAAGATGAATATTTTATCAACCTTGGGATCATATGATTAAGAAAGTTTTTTCTTTTAAGACTTCTTTGTCTTCTTTCTCATTTTCTTATTTGCCTTTATCTTTTTAATTTTCTTATACTTTAAGGAGCAATAAACCTTTAAAAGACTTTAACTAACTTAATTGCTCTTTTTTGGATTTATTTTGAAACATCCTTAAGATTTTACTCTTACGATGTACATAGACCTCTTCCTTCTTCTCATCTTCACACCTTGGCTTTAATAATCTTCCCAATGATAACTTTTTCCACCATATGCCCTAGCCAACAATAAAAATACTCAAGTAAGAAGTTTAAAACTTCTCAATATTGTTATTATTCAAAGTACAACGAAGCATAACATTATCTCATAATAGGGTCAATAATATATTATAGTCAAGTTATATGTTTAAGTGTGTGTGAGTATATATGCATGTGTGTGTGTGTGCGCACGCGCACGTGTGTGTGTATATATATATGTGTGAATGGATATAGAGTTTGTTAACACCAAGTATTTTCCTAAGGCTCATACCTATCCTATACAAGAGTTTTCTTTATAAGGATCACTCTAAAACTTAGACTCAACAATGTTTAATGGCTCACACCAAATCTTAACAACTCATTTACAAACAATTAATAAGAGAGAGTTGAGAAACAAATTTGCAAGAGTTTGGCCATAATAAATTACTATTCTCTTTCATTTACGTCTATTTGATAGAATATTTATAAGTTCCTAATCCAAAGAGATATTACATACAAAACTATCTTCATATCTTCAAAGTTAGAGGCAAAGTCTAACAATAAATACTTGTCAGATGAAATTCATGATTGAAACAGGAAGTCACGATCGCGAGTTGTTTTTCACTTTGAATTTTACAAAATCGTGGTTGCAACTTTCAATCGTGTCTACCGGCTAGTTTCACGTGTCATTACATCATTAATTAACCCATAAACTAGTCGTTGAGTCCCTTTTGACCATATTAAAAGTAGCGGTCACGAAATGGGGGTCTCACCACCATCATCACAACAAACTAAACTAGGCTTAGGAGTTCTTGGATTTTTAGAATTCGTGGTCCTATGCCAAAGTCGCAATTGCGACTTTTGAATGGGCAATGGTCTTATTGACACGTGGCTTCATTTGGCCGAGTATCTGGAATCCCTCCAACTGGTTTTAAAGATTGTGGTTGTTATCTTTGCCTTGACCAATACTGCGAAGTACACTGGACTTAGTGTTCCATAAAAATTGATGAGTAGCGGTTGCAACCTAATAGTGTTGATCATGACTTTTTGCACACTTGGCTTTTTAAGGTTCCATTTGACTTTCAATGAGTTTCTATTTTAATTTTTGCAGGATCTACACTTAAAAATGACATCAGAGTCTTTATCAAAAGAGAGGTTTGACTTAGTTTGACCAACTTAGTCCTAAGTAAATTATTTATAATTATAGTAATAATACAATATATTTCATAAATGAAGATTTTAAATAAAAATTTGTATCTATATAATTTTGGAATGTGAAATAAATGTTTTAATTATTCAAAATTAATAAATATCATTTTATTGCATCAAAAGATTTTATTTTTAATTTTTAGTAATATTATTTTTAAAAATTCATAAACTATATTATAAAAAGCAATTAAAATGAAATTTAAAATCACAACAACTCTTTTCTTAACAACAAAATAAAGGAAATCATTATATGTATTATGATGATAATTTAATAAACATAATTTTTAAATTTTAAAAAAAATTGAGTCAATTTAGTCGAGTTGACTAAATTTTAACTGAATTTTACTTATTTCGAAATTAAAAATTAACTTGAACCGCTGGTCAATAGCTGGGTTGTAGAGTTTCGTACTAGTGGAGTCATATGTAAAAACCACGATAATAAGGGAATAAAGTGCATGCACATAGAAGGGAATTCAGAATCTTCTACACAAGATTCTCGCAGTAACTGCTACAAGATCTGCGTTTCATATATTTATATAGATGTTTGATGTTGTATTTTCCATTAAAAATAATTTAGGAAAATAGGTGCATTACATATAATCCGAAATGGAAAAGCCACAACAGACACTAACACAAATCTAAACAAACGTCACAAAACGTCAATCAGAAGGAGCGTGCCACAAAAGCAACGGACTACAATTCTAAAAAAGGGAGGGAAAACACTTTGCGCCCATGATTTTGTCCCGTTTTCTTTCCTTTTCCTCTTCAACCTTCTCTATTTATTCCCCTCCATTCCTTTCTGCTCTATTGGTATTATCCACTAACCAAACACGACTTTCATACACACACACACACCCACATGGACGCATAAATTTTATCCTTTGTTTCTTGCATTCCACTCTTCGTTTGGTACCGCCTTCTCTCTTTCTTCTCTTTTTTTTAGTAATGGGGAATTGCCTTCACCAGTGCAAGAAATCAACGACCGAGATTGATTTCATCAAATCCACCACCGTCATTGAATTCTATGGCTCCCCTAACTCGCTTGTCTCTGCCTACATCCGCCTCGCACTCCTCTACAAGACTCTCTCTTTTCGTTTTATTCCAACTACCGAAACGCAACCGGTCCTCCGAATCGGCTCCGAAACCATTTCTGGAACCCGAGAGACGCTCCTCCGGTTTGTTGACGCCAAATTCCCACATCATCCATTAGTGATGAGGGAGAGTGAGGGGTTTAGTGAAACAACGCCGCTGGTAGTGAGGGTTGTGGTGTTGCAGCATAGGAGTATGAGGTGGCATCTGGAGAGGATGGTGAGGTGGGGAGAGGATCTAGCAACCCGTGGAGGGATGAAGATTGAGGATCCAGCGATGGGGACTCCGAGGATGCAGATAAGAAAATTTAGCAAGAGCTACTCCCAGTTGCTGGAGCTCATGCTTGAACACGCGCAAATGGAGGAGCGCGTGGTTTTTCCTATTCTGGAAATGGCTGATAGAGGTAAGGAGCATTATATTACGATGCTCCCATTTGTAGATCATCGTGTCCTTCTCTTTCAGTTTTTAATTTTTTTTTTAAAAAAAAGAAGATAAATTGGTAATGTTATTTATGAACGCTAATGCTTTACGGGGGAACTTGTTTGCTACTCATACCCTTGAGTAGTCTTTATTAGACCTTGTTTTAAGCGCAATATTATTAAAATCATAAATTTTAAATAAATTTAATAATTATTTTTATTAAATAATTAGTTAAATAGTTAATTATTATTAATTAAATAAAATAGTAAAATAAAAACTTCTAAATTTGTAATTATGCACGGAAGTTTGTCTACTAATTTATATTTTCATTTTTATATAATATAATTTTTAAAAAAAAATTATTAAATTTAAATAAAATAATTACTTGCAATCAATTAAACAAATAATGTCAAGTATTTCATAATTAAAAACAAAATTAACATATAATTATAATTTTATGAACATATATAAAATAGTTGTGATAAAAAAATTATTTATTAATTCATGTATTCAAATTTTTATGGCATAATTCTATGAAAAATTTTGTTAAATTTAAATCAAATAATTTATCACAATCTATTGCATTGTTACTAATTTTTATATACTTAGAATCTTGAATATTCAAAAAGTTAATTTAAATTTTAGTTTCCTGTCTAGAATTTTAATTTATTTGAGATTTTTCGATTTCCTATTTCAAAGTTGTTTAAAACTTTTATTTTCTAGGTTTTTCTACTTTCTATTTAAAAATTTTGTTTGTATGATTTTAAATTTTTATTTAAAATTTTTTACTTTTTAAGTTTTTTTAATTTTTTATTAAGAATTTTTTTGATATAATAGTTTTATGTAATATGATGTAAAATAATGACACGTGATTGTATTATATATAATTGTTTAACAAATGGCGAGCACTACTATAAAATTAACTCTGAGATTGAAATTAATAATGTGTATTGATTTCAACGTATTTTTCAGATGTTGCAGGGGTGAAGACATACACTAAAAATACTTTCAAAGAATTTTTAATTGATTTGAATTGACTTATTAGTCTGTAATTTCATCAACAAAATACATTAGAGTAGGGAATCAGAAAGGAAAACAACTATTTGTGCAAGTTTGGCCCGTCTTAGAAAATAGAATTAAGGATTGCAGTTTGGAAATTTGAACATCGAAAAGGACACTGATTCCAAATGGATTTTAGTTGTTATTTTAATAATTATAATTCAAAATTGGTTGTCGTTCCAACATAATTTCAAAATAGTCCCATATGAAAATGTCATAAAATTATTTATCTGTGAACCAAATAAAAAAGTGGAATTATATTCCAAGTATTTGATTCTATTCCCAAAAATGAACAAGACGTTGCAAAGAAGAAACAAGGAAAAATTTTTCATTTGAATGAGAGTTTGCTAACCAAAGAGAGGAATTTTTTTTTTTTTGGTAAACTTTGATTCAGGAATAATTTTTGAATGATGTTTAGCTATGTCAATTGTGGGTGAAATGTATATAATCCACTTTGTTGTACCATATAAAGCAAAGTATTTTCCGTGAAGACAGTTGTAAGTTGACTATGATGATGCAGGGCTATGTAAAGCTGCAAATGAGAAGCACGCAAGGGACCTACCCATTATGAATGGAATCAAAGAAGACATCAAATCCATTGGAGTTCTAGACATTGGTAGCCCTGACTTTTGGGATGCTCTCTACAACCTTTCTACTCGGCTCAAATCATTACTGGTATCAAAACCTCAGCACCCATCTCATGCCATAAAACTAACCTATATCTTCAGTAGTGTAGTGCAAGTCATGTTTCATTACGATGTCTCTAGCACTCTGGATTTATGAATGTAGGGCTATGGGGCTAGGTGGATATTTGCAATTTATTTTCATTTGTCTTCTGCTGTTTTTTTTCTGTCAAATGAAGCACTAGTTTGAGTACCTGACTGATATAGTTTTTGTGATGTGTGATAGGGGCATTGTAAAGAACACTTCAAAGAGGAGGAGAGAGATGTACTTCCATTGATGGAGGCTGTGGAACTAAGGAAAGAACAACAACTGAAGATATTAGAGCAGTCTTTTGATGTAATGCAGGGGACTCATTCATATTTGTTCAACTTTCTAATTGAGGGTCTTCTTCCTTGGGAAGCCATGCATTACTTAGATTTGATCATAAGATGCAAAGATGAAGAAATGGCAGCTTCCATACTCCAAAGAATTATTGAATAATATGTGGAAGTTGGTTTGAGTAAAATGGAACATAGTAATGGAATATTGAATTTTCATTGTGTTCATAGAACCAATAATGTCTTTTTGACTCCTATACAAGAGCAAATGATATATTAGTTTGTAATGCTTTGCATCTGACATTTTGAGAATGGCTTATAATGCAGAGGCAAAACACCTTCACTAGTTTGCTTAGCATGTTACAGATTTGCCTTACTGCAGATCGAAACAGGGGATATATAGATTGAAGAGCTGAGCCAATTTACAAGTTAAACATGTCACAGGTCCACTACCCAACCCACACTTTTTCGATGAGAGGTGGGGTTTTTGTTAGATTCTCACCAGTAATTTACAGTTTGGAGATTAAACCATACTCATAATTTTTATTAAAATGGATTGTTAAATTACTGTAAGTACTAAAATTAGTTTTCAGATGAATTTTTTAATAGATAAAAAGCTAATTGACTCCTGATTTTTTAAAAAGTGTATATCAACTTAAATTAACTTTTTTGGTCAATTCCAATACTTAGATTTAAGAGTTATTTAAATTTAAAATTTTAACAAGAATAAAAAATAAAATTTATAATGTTAAATCTATAAATTTATTAAAAAATACAAAAATAAATGTAAAAAAAGAAAAAAAAATAACTTCTTTTTTTTTCTCCAATAAGAATTCTCTTCTCTAGTTCATTATATTTTGATATATGTCATCTTAGACTCTTTTTTATTTGATCTTTTTAGATTTAATTTTTATCTCATACTTGTATTCCTTTTAGTCGTTCTTTTTCCTTTTCAAATTTTTATTAAACAATAAGAATTAATCATTTTATTGGTTAAAATATAAAGGTGAGGAATGAGTAATTAATTGAGAATGGTTAATTTCTTTTATGGCTTGACCAATGTATTCTCGAGCAACTTTGTCATGTTCATATATGATATGTTTAAATTTTAATTTGTTAATTTTAATCTAAAGATTATGTATCATGTTGGTAAAGAACTCTACTCATTTTTTTATTGACTATGATTAGAATTTTTGGATAATCCTTTTGAAGATTACTTCTAATTTTACATGTCAAATATAGAATATACACTACAGATTTAATCTTCAAATACAAACATAATAAATTACTTCAAAATTATTTAATTATGAAAAATTTTTCTTTAAACTTGATTCGATTTTTTGAGCCAGTATTTTGTGAAATTAATTCTTTAAATATACTAAATCAACATTATGAATGAGTCTTTTAACATGTACAAGTGCAATGCAGCAGGAATATATAATTTCATTATTTGAGAAATAAAATAATAAATATCTACTAATATTACTTTAAACATTCATTGATATAAATTTAAAATTTTGAAGAAAAATAATTTTAGGATGATTTAGCTATTCTAAAAGTAAATTATTAAATCTCAATTTGAAAAATATATAACACATATTTTACACTTCCAAATTGAAAAATTGGTGTTGTTATTTAGAGAAAAAACATGATGTTGTTTTGTTTTGGTTTGGAAATTGGATATGACTTGTAGAAAAGGTTAAGCACCCTCAAACTATTCAGACTTTGGAGGCTAGCCTTTAGGAATCCTTAGTTCATATTTACAAGTTTTATCCTCATCAATTATTTAGTTCATTTTAAAGCAACCTTACTCCAACACTTATTTATCTATTCACACCAAGCAAAATAATAATATCATTCACCATAAGGATGGAGTACATAATCAAATGAAAGGGGAGGTTCATGCAATCACATATATGATATACAATTATTGGCTTTCATAACTTGCAAAACCAAGCACAAATTAGTTCTTAGGATAAAGGAATAAAGCATGGAAAGAGGCAGCCCCCAAGTCTAATTGAAACATACTAATGTGCAAAGGCAATGTCATCCTTACCTTAGTTAGGGAATACCTTATCTAACTAACTTTATGTATTCATCATAATTAGTCCCAAAATAGGTCATTCATACCTCAAACCTAGAACCATAATCATCCAATTATGCTTAAATGATAAACATGTCAATGTGTCATGCATTCATGGTGTAATATGATGCTTCATGAATTGTGTATGCAATGAGGAATAAGATGATAGAGGCATAAATCCTTATTTGATAGAATGTAGAATAGAGTTATATTGCTCCTAAACATGATTCATGTGCCAAGAGCAAAAGGAGAAGTGATCCTAACTATGATGGGCCGAGATACATTTTGAAAGTAAGCTAGTATGTGTGGTGTCAAAAAAATAATAATAAAATAACTCAAAGCGAGAGAATATAAAATGGCATAAATAAAGATCCTTAGTGTCTAAAACCTCTCCAAGCGGGTCACACTTATAGCCTATGCTATAAAGATGGTGAAGAGTCTAACTTGGCCACATAGAAGGCTAATCAATCACTTTTTAAGGTTGTGTTCAGATGATCGTGAAAGAACTAAAGAATATATAGTAAATGGACATAAAATAAAAAGGAATCAAAGGTCATTGGTTGGATTTCCCCATCACCTTATTTCTAAATACATACTGAAAGAGGCAAAAAGGAAGGCATAAAGGAATAACAGTCATATCATTTTAGGTGTATTAATCACTAATTAAATATCATTTATTCATGAAATATGACTAAAATATGGTGGATGAAGGTTTTTTAGTTATTGCAACCTACCTCATCTCATCCATTTTTTAAGCTAAAGATGTGAAAAAAAATAACTAAAAACTTGAGAAAATAGAGAAGAAAGCTTTACTGCGAATATTGCTTATATATAGTGTTTCTAGTTTGTATAAACAATAAAGTGTCTTTACAGACCATTAAGCATGTTATTGATAGAATACAAAAAGAAGAAGAAGGGAAAAAGAAAAAGAAGGGAGAGAAGGAAAAGAGCCTAATTTGCCTTGAAAGTTAGCTCGTAACCCTTAAAAGCAATAAAATTGATAAATTCTCCTCCAAAATGCAAAGGTTTTAATGTCAAGAATAGCAAAACTTAGTCCTTTACCTTGAATGCTAATGGTACAAGGGTGGCTATTCAATTTTTAAAAATGCGATTACGCTCTCTAGGTTTTCAGTCTTGAAGAGGTAGGTTCAATTCAAGGTTTGTTTAACCTTTTACCCCTTCTTGAACTTATTTTCTTCATTTTTTAGGGATGAATTTAGTTATTTCCTTATTATAGACTAACATCTCAAAGCTCTAAAATCTAGTGCTCACATGATTCTTTTAGATAAATGAAAGCAAACAAGATAATTATCCTATTCCAAGGTGCTACAATTCATATATGAGCTTATGTGGTTGAAAGGTTGTTATAGTGGATTTCTCCCACAAACTTAGTGATGATTGTTGATACTATTATTTAATATAGCTAAAGGTACTTGGCTTGCAAGTGATAAGTCCTTCATACAATCTACTAAACCTAAATGGAGTTTTAAGTCTCAAGTTCAAAAAAACCTATTAGTTTAGTATAGGTTTGACCTGGTACATGTGGTGTGTGTAGTTCTACTGAATGCAATGGATAAATAAGTAATCTAGGCAAAATGATAAAAGTAAACTAGAAATTTGCTCTATAAAGCCAAATCCTTCAGTCCCTAATAAAGTTGCCACTATAAGTGCCTTAATTTTGTAATTACACTTAAACAAATAAAATCTTGCTTATGACTCATAATCTTTTATCTACCATTGAGGGGTTAAAAGGATGCATAGATCATACTTTGATACAACCTTAAATAATCGCATATGAAAAAATCAATGAGGTATCTAAAGATGAGCTACTTGATTTTTAGAGCCTACAATATGAATCAAGTGATCAATAAGGGATCTCAATGATTAATATTTCTATAATATCTAAAAATTTAAATGTAGTTGTCACTTAATGTTGGTGAGGTTAAAATTCTAGGTAAGAATAGGTTTCAGTCTAAATAGGTCAAGTGGAAGACCCAACCCATCTTTACGCTATTAAACATTAGGTTCGAGAGTTAGGTACGATTTAGGATAAAGGTTAGGCACCCCCAAGGCACCTAGATATTAGGATTTGGCCTTCAGGTAATATGCAATTCACTTTTATAAGTTTTCCCTCATCAACTATTCAATTAATTTTAAGTGGTCTAGCCATTCTTCTAGCACACATTCATACTATCACATTGTATTAACTAAGCATACACATTCACCAAAGGGCGAGGTGCATAATTATAAGGGATTCATGCATGCTTTTGTCTTATGCCTTAATATGTAAACTTAGATCTCAAAAACCTATAAAAGGAATGCCCACGTTAGTGCCAAACATTACTAAAGGAAAAGAGAGGAGTTATCCTAAAGTATTAATGTAAAGCAAGGGTTTTTTTTTTTTTATCCAATATCATATGGATGTAACAAGGCTTATATTACCACCATAAGATGCCCAAGATGCAAGTGATGAAACTATGTGCAAAGATGAGATAAACATACTACCCTAAAGAGGGAAAATGATCTCAATGCATAGATATGAATAAAAGTAGCATAATAATGCAAATGAAGAGTACATATGTATGTAATAGAATATGGCATATAGTAGGATGATGAATAATAAATAAAAAGGAATCAAATGGTCCTAAGTTGTTATAACCTTGTCCCATCACTTTCCATTAATGTTAAGCATAAAGAATATAAGAAAGGTGTAAACATAGTCATGGAAAGGGCTAAGAAATATTTCTCAAAAGTGAGTTGGAAACATAACCTTCAAGCCAAAATAGAGAATAAGGGTCATTAGTTGTTATAACCTACCTCATTCTACCCATTTGTAAGCTTGAGAGACAAAAGAAGAAAGCTAAACACAAAAGGGACAGAGGTGAAGTTTACTGCTATGAATAGTGCATGAGAGCAATGATAGATAAGGGTGAGCAAAACCTTGATTTGGTTAATTCGGTTCGATTTTTTACCAAAATCAAACAAACTGAATTTTATACATTTAAAATCAAACCGAACCAAAAATTTTGAAAAAATTGAATTAACCAAATCGATTAAACCAAATTTTATGTGCCTATAAATCGAATTGAACCGAACTAAATTGTTGTCCCTTGGCACTAAGATGGGAGATGAGGGTTGAATTGATGTATAAAAATTTAAAAGATAAAGAAGAGGGAAAAAAAATGAGTAGAATTGAGACAACGATTTATAGTGGTTCGGGCATAATAGACCCTACACCCACTCCCCAATCTATCAATTTGGTATTTCACTATCTCAAGGTGTTTTCAAGCTCACACCCAACTTGTACAACTTATGTTTTGATGGCTCACACACAACCTCACAACAATGTGTTTTTAGGCTAACACACAACCTCACTCAAGTGTTTCACTAGGCTCACACTTAAACCTTTCTTGAAGTGTTTTTACAGGCTAACACTATAACCTTACAACTTGGTGTTTAATAGTCACACCTAACACTTACAATTTCATAAAGAAAATTAAAGAAAATGAGTAGCAAAGATTGAGATCTTTAATTACTTGTAATAAATTTCTTAGCAATATTATTCATGGCTATTTGGTGGAGTATTTATACCCAAACTTCACCAAAGAGATGTTGCAGAACATAGTTCATCAAATCTTTGAGATATGTTTGACAGATTCTGCATTAAATGCTTGATAGTCTCAATTCACGGTTGTTACTACTCATTAGTGATCGCAAAATCTAAATCTCTTAAGGAAAAACCCATTTATGTTTAACAGCTAGTCCACGTGGCAACTTCTGATTAGTTCACCAAGAAAATATAGTCGTTGCTCTGTTACCTACTTTTAGAAGTCGCGGTCGTGAGCCTTCTTGTATAGGACGCGATAAAGGATGCGAATTCATCTGTTAAAAATGGCTATCTTCTTCTTCACAATTCGCGGTCGCTACCAATAAGATGCCTTCGCGAAATTTGACTTTCAACGGTCTGTTGTGACACGTGTCATGTTGTGACTGTGGACTTGCTTCCCTTTTGAATCACTTTAAAATTTACGATCACGACTAGGGCGTGACACACAACGCAATTTCGTCATTTTGGACTCTTTCATTTGGATGAATTACGACCGAGAATGGCTCTGCGATTTCGTCTGTCTGCTTTCTAGCAATGCTTCTTTTCATATCACGGTCGTGAATACAAAATAGCGGTCGTGATTTAGAAGTCACTTGTCAAACTTGAAGATTTTTGAGCTACATCCAACTTCGAACTTAAATAAAAACTAAAGGCTACAAAATAACACTAATTGAAATATTAGACATGATCAATCTTCTTTGTCAAGATCAAAAGAGGTCCAGGACTTGGATTAACTACCCTAGTCCAACAATCTCTCTCTTTTTGATTTTGACAACTTAGATTGACCCTTAGTAATAATAATGTAGAAAAAAATGAAGTTGGATTGTAGGTAAAGATTCAATGAATACTTAAGACAAAAATTTTCTAAGTATATTATTCATTCAAACATAGTGAATCTAAGAAACAATAAGTATGATGCTCCCTCTTAACTTATGCTATAATTTTTTGACTTAGATGTTTTTCCCTTTAGGCTTAGGTTATATACACTCTCTCCCCCTTTGGCAAGATCAGAAAGAGGAGGAATTAGGGAGAAAGTAAACTCATACATAAGTAATAATAAGGAGCAAAAGTAAATATAAAAAGCAATTGATAACAATCACATAAGATCATAATATAACAAATAAACAACTTTTATTTATTTATAACTTGTGGGATCACCAAACTTTGAAACATAATAAAAGAGAAAAAAAATACAAAAAGATCCCTAAACTAGAAAGTAAGAGACCCGTCATCACTAAAAGTGTCTCCAACTTATTCATCATTGGCACCCTCAACTTCTTCACTATCTTCAACTTCATCATTGTCGACTTGCTCTTGAGTATCTTTAAATTCTGTAAAGTCTGAAAGGTGGCAAGGTGGAACTTCAAGTTTCTCTTGGAGATCCACCATATCGGTGTGGAGGTGAGAGAGTAATAAAGATCGTCGCTTCATCATCTGCATAAGCTTATCAAGCTTGTTGTTGATGGTGGAGAGAGATACTTGGGCCTTAGGCTTAGGTGGTGGAGGAGCATAAGGAGAAATAGCGTCAAGACGTAGACGCTTCCTTTTGGAAGCTTGCGAGCTCTCCATATGCTAACCTCCAAAAGCACCAAGAAGATATGCATAGGAATCAGGATGAATCACCTTGGCATTGATGAAGTAGCTGAGGTCCAAAAAGTTCTGATAGGGTAGACACTTCTTGGTAAGTAGTTGCTCCTTGTCCTTATCAAGAGCTCCCACAGATTGATAGATTGCAGTGACGTGTGAGGGGAGCAGAAATTGACTCTTCAGCTTTGTGCTCATATGGATCAGTTGATCCACAAGGTAGCGGTTGGTCTGTATGGGTTTGTTCTTCACGAGACAAAAGAGGAGTGCAAGATCCTTTTGTAAGACCTTCTCGTTCCTATCACCTCTCGCATTGATGGAGAAAGTGATGATTCGGTGAACAATCCACAAAGGTAAGGACTTAATGTGCTTTGCGAGAAAGGATCTTTGGTCGTGTCTCGCTTCAATCGAAACCTCTGCCCAAAAACTCTGAGTATATGACATCGAGAGTGGAAACATTGAATGGAATATGCTCACCGATTTGGAGGTTGAAGAGGGAGGACAGTTGCTTGAAGGTTAAGTATGGATCCCCAAAGGCGAGAAAGATAAGATCGTACTGCCCGACAGGAGATTCTGCTTTACGGCTCAGTTGAACCATGCACATGAATTTTTGGACTATCTCTTCATACCCCGGTTCATTTCTAAACATGAATTCATTCTAGCCAAGGTTGGATAGGAATGCTCGGATTTCATTGTGTAACCCAAGGGTTTCAAGTAGAAATGTGGAGGGTATTTTGTTGGGCAAAATGATTTTGGAGAGATTTGCCTTATATCTCTCCTTTTCTTCACGGGTCACTCCCTTCATGTAAATGAGGGAAGGAGGAGCAGAAGGTTGGGCTATACTCTTGCCTTTCTCAGCTCTGGAAGATTTCTTTGGAGCCATGAGGAACTTGAGAGAAATTGAGAGATTTAGAGAGTAATTTGAGTAAGAGAAGATGTTTGAAGTAGATGTGAGAAAAACACTGTTGAATGGGGTATTTATAGGCTTGAATGGGTAGGAAAATAGTAACAAACGGCTAGAAATTGATTGAATGAAGGGTTGGAAATGATTGTCCATCAAATCACATAAATGTGAGACGGTTACTCAAATTTGCGTCCGCGAAAATGGAAGTCGTGATCGTGAATTTTGAAAAATATAAGTAACGAACAAATTTTCCTCGGGAATACGCACTACAACAGTCAGAATTTGGAAATTAATGACTGAAATTCGCAGTGGGGAGAAATTTCGAGATCATAAATTGACATTTGACAGCCGGTAGAAGTTGAATTGTAATTCGCGATCGCAAATTGTGAGTCAGCAAGGATAAGAATGAAAATTTTTGAAAAACATGTGATCCCCTAGAAATAAATAACAAAACCTTCCATATCAATCATCAATCAAACATTTCACATACACATATCACACAAGATCAAATAAGAATTTTCACTTGAGGGAGTTTCCATCAAGCATTCCTAATTCTCTCTTAATGAAGTTCATCCTTTCTTCATTTAGAGGTTTAGTGAAAATATCTACAAGTTGATGATTAGTGTCATTGAATTCTAACACAACATCACCTTTTTGCACATGATCTCTAAGAAAATGATGCCTAATATCTACATTCTTACTTCTAAAGTGTTGGATGAGATTCTTTGAAAGATTGATAGCACTAGTATTGTCACATTTGATAGGAATGTGATTAATTGCTTTGCCAAAGTCCTTTAATTGTTATTTCATCCAAAGAACTTGGGTGCAACAACAACCCGCTGCCACATACTCGGCTTCCGTGGTAGACAAGGCAACCGATACTTGCTTTTTACTAAACCATGAAACTAAGCATTCACCTATGAATTGGGAAGTCCTGGAAGTGCTTTTTCTATATAATAAGCTTCCCACATAATCCGTATCCGAATACCCAACTAGGCTAAAAGATGTATTCCTAGGATACCATAGTCCTAAGTGAAAAATACCATGCAAATATTTGAAAATTCTCTTTATAGCATTCAAATAAGATTCTCTAGGTGAAGATTGAAACCCAGCACATATACAAACACTAAACATTATATCTGGCCTAGAAGCAATAAGATAAAGTAGAGATCCGATCATACCTCGATATCTCTTTTCATCTACTACCGTACCTGATTCATCCTTGTCTAGCTTGATGGTACTACTCATTGGAGTTTGCTACCTTGCATCTTTCCATGCCAAATTTCTTTATAATTTCCTTTATGTATTTAGCTTGGTTGATGAAGATCTCTTCTTTGAGTTGCTTAATTTGTAGACCAAGAAAGAATTTGAGCTCTCTCATCATGCTCATTTTGAATTCCCTAGTCATATACTTAGCAAATTCCTCACAAAGAGATTCATTAATAGCACCAAAGATAATATCATCAACATAGATTTGGACAATTAAAGTGTCTTGCTTGTGCTTTTTAACAAATAGTGTAGTATCAACCTTTCCTTTCTCAAAATCATTTTGCAAGAGAAATAGACTTAGCCTTTCATACCAAGC